>JANIJG010012999.1:0-14176 GCA_024611175.1 Megaceryle torquata | reverse complement strand
TACAGGGAAAATAAGCTTTCACGAACAGAATAAAGACAAGGGAAACTGAAAACAAGCACAAGATTAAGTGGGAAGGACAGAAACAAGTGATTCAGAAGTAGTGAAAAGACTGTTTTCTGTTCATTTAGAAAAAAATTTCCATAAAGGTTGGACAAATTAGAAGCTACAAATGGTTTATAAAAATAGCTATTCCTAAAAAGCAGTTAAGGAAACATTTGAGAAATGTGCAGAGTTGTAAGTCCGTCAGCCAGCCCAGCTGCTACACATCCTAAGGGATAAAAGGTATTTGCTACAAAACTTCCTGTAGCACTGTCAATAAAGCCTGAAAAGAGGGACAAATACGAGAAGACTGAAAATATTCAAATATGGCCTTTTTTTCTAAAGAAACCACAGAATGCTCTTTGTAACTGCAAGCCAGGGAATGATACCATGCCACTGTCTATCTTACTCTAGAAATGCTGCATAGCAATAGGGGATGCTGTGCTTCAGAGACGGAAGGATTGCATTATTTTTGCTTAAAATTTTGAGTTCATGAAACTGCTAAGCAGATGAAGAGATGCTTCATAAAAATAAACCTTTGGATGAAGATTACAGCTCAGAGAGAGACCTTTCAAGGCAGTGACTAGAGCAGGAAGCCTGCACGGACAGCCCTCCTTTTAACACTTGATCTGTGGCAAGGGCCCAATACTAGTTTTCTAGATGGGGTTCATTACACATTCCCATTAAAAAAAAAAAAAATCTTAATTTGTGTGTGTTTTTGCAATATCTCTTGTGTTTCAGTTTCATAACACAGAAAACTTGCCCTTTAGGTCTTCACATCTTGTAGATGATTGTCCCAAGATAGAGTTTGCACAGGATGTACTGGGAGGGCAAAGGTGGCATACATGCAGCACTGCCTAGCAGAGCTGAGTGAGAGAATTGCTTTTGAATCACAAGATAGATCGACGGTTTCAATGAAAATGGCAATTTCCTGTGTTGCTTCCTGACTTGTTTTACGTCATCCTATAGGTCTCCGCAAAATGTATGGGAATGAGATCTGTGGGAAATTGGACCGAGAAGAATTTTCACTTTAGCCTCAAGAAATTTAAAGTAATTCTTTAATACATCTTAAGGCAGTTCTTACTTACTATTTCTTTCATTTTAAAGAAATAATTTTAATACTTTCTCTGTATGATACCCAGTGAGCATGAAAACTGTATTCTCCTTTTCCAGTTAGGCACTGAGGCGAGGAAGATTTAATAGTATTGCAAGTTTCTCAGAGGACCCCAGCCAACCTGTTCTGCCCAGACTGTTCAATAAGATGGAGGCACCTCCTAGAGGCAAACCAGAAAGAAAAAGGACCCTGGTGTGGAAAAGCCAAGAGTCAGTGAGCAATTGGCAGTCTTCCCTAGAAGGGTTGGGTTTTTTTCTTGTCTGCTCTGTATTATATACATTTAAAGTTGTGTTTGTTGTTGTTTTCTTTTACCATTACTGGCAATCTGTAATTTCTACATCCCTTGTTTTTTGTGTACTTCACTACACAAGAAAGTTATAAATGTATCTAAATTTACTCAGTTGACTTCTGTGTTTATACAGTTCCCACTGAAGTGAAGTCACTGAACTAGAGAACTGACTTTCCAACTGGTTCTCAAACCCCCGTAGCATCACGCTGTCATTCTTGGCACGTGAGGCATGACCTCTTGTCCCACGGTGGCCAGGCATATTACCAAGAGGTTTTATCATAGTCACTCGCTCCGCATTTAATTAGTAGCATTTTTTTCACTGCAGTGCATCTAGATGGCAGTTTTATTTCTCATTCCCTTGAATAACTCTACAGCCTACAGATACGAGTGAGAAATCAAAGGTCCTGCTTGTGTTTCTGAAAAAAAAAAAGTAACATGGAATAATAAAACCTGAGAATTATTTTAGGATTTTATATACTCCTATTCCCCACCTGAATTAAAAAAATCATGGGAACCATCATCAGTCCCTACGAAGTATCATGTGCTGAAACCTCGTCACATCGACACATCACCAGCTAAGTTTAGAGTAAACTTCTGGATATGATCAAGTGACCCATGGCCTTGGCAAAGATCGAACTTGGAGTCTCATGGGGAAATAATTTCTGTCTCTTAATTTAAGACAAGGCTGAAGGAATTGAGTCCTGTAAGTCCTACAGTTAAAACCCAGAAATCTCATTTTGTTTTGAAAAGTGAGCTTCGCTGTTGCTAGCAGGTATGTGTGTAAGAGTTAGTGAGACACAGATCTCCTGCTATTTTGCTCAATGTGGAAAAATCAATCACCCTTTTTAAAAAGCAGACTTCAGATAAAACATGCAGTGCCTCAGTGGTTGTGAAAAGGCTCTTTTTCCAAGACTTTGAGGAAGTGAAGCAGAATTGTAACCTTTTTTGTGAATACATTTGAAGCGACCGAGGACCTGATTTTCATTTGTATCAAGGATTCTGCATTAAGCTTAAAGAACCTTAAATGGCCATAAGCTATAATTAGACCCAAGTCCCCCATCTCTCCTAGCTTAAGGTATGTATCAACTCTGACTCTTTAATGTCTATAGATGCAGCTCCAGGGGAGAACCTCTGACGTCCAGAGATTCAGCTCTAGGGAATAATGACAGCCTGGCAACAGTCCAGAAATACGATTAAACAAAAATGTGTCCTCTGAAACCCCGAGAAAATCAGTATGTTTGAAAGCATTCCAAATTTATTATTATTCTTCATACTTGCTCTTTTCAGGATTAATATCATATATATATGAAACCAACTAGTATAGTTTTTAATCAGCAGTGAAGAATCCTAATAATTTTCATAGTTCATTGTCTGAGTATTTTACATAGATGACACATTTACTGTTATTTTCTTTTCCCTATGTATTATTTGTACATAGGTATATTTAAAAGGTATTAGTGAATAAGATCCACTGAGAAGAAGTTTGGGCTGTACTTTAGATGAGCAAAGTCAGTTTACATGGTTTACTTACTAATACAGCAAGTACCTAATTTCAGAAGGGGTGTGTGTGAAAGTAATCCAATGCTCGTATAGTACATTGCGATCCTCTAAATAGAAAAGTTATACAAACATGAAGCCTGACTTTAGCTTTAAATTCATAATCAGTACGTTCTTAAAAGGATAGTGTAAGGCAATAAGTTGTTCCAAGAGTATTAAAATGCCTCAACCTTTATTTCCTATGTGTTTGTCCACCTCAGTCTCATTCAGGGCCATTGTGATGGTCCCAGTTTTACAAGAGGCACCAGTATTACAGAAACACAGAATGTTAGGGGTTGGAAGGGACCTCCAAAGATCATCAAGTCCAACCCCCCTGCCAGACCAGGACAAAACTAGAGCAGATCACACAGAAATGCATCCAGACAGGTCTTGAAAGCCTCCACAGGAGACTCCACAACCTCTCTGGGGAGTCTATTCCAATGCTCTACAACTCTTACAGCCAAGTTCTTCTTCATGTTGAGGTGGAACGTCCTGTACTCGAGCTTGAATCCATTGCCCCTCATCCTATCACAGGGCACAAGTGGAAAGAGGTTGTTCCTGCCTTCTCGACACCCAGCCCTTATGTATTTATAGACATTAATCAGATCCCTAATTACAGGTAGCATGCTCTGAGCTTGCTGACTCATTAGCTGCCCACTGCCACCTAAAATATGTCACAATTTATGTCCAATAATCCCCTGCAATGGCACTGTTTTGGCTCACTCTTCTCCCATACCTGTTTATTGCCACAGACCCAATAAGAACGTAACTTTCCTTAAGACTCTACCTCTTTCAGATGTAGACGAAGTTTCAAAGCTTCTCAGTGGATTCCTGCTACTACCAGGGCACTGACAGGTAGAAAAAAACAACAAAACAAACCAACAACCCAACAGATAAAAAGCAGTCTTGCAAATGTCTCATTTCCTTAAGCAGCCAGGTTAAGAAAAGAAGCTTATAAGGCCTGTGACAATTCAGCTCTCGGCCGTGAGCAGTCTAGCAGTGAGAGGAAGGAAAAGACCAGTAATACTGAGCTGCAATTCTTCAGTGCAAATCCTGTGCCAAGACATCCGTGTCCTGAATTGAAAGAAATGGAACCATTCTAGTAATTTGTCTCCTGGGTTAAAGGCAAAATATGTCACAAGGATGCAGGATATCCTAGGGAATTCCTACCAATTATAGTCCACATAGTAATGAGAACACGAATGACAGGAGATTTACTATACTCACTGAATTTTCTTAGCAGATGTAAGAGAGAAGGAGATGCCCGGACTCAGAAACTTTGTGATACCTCTGGTAGAGAGGACAGTAAAGGAGTAAGACAGGTCCTGGTCATTATGTGATGGATGCACCCAAGATGCGAGGAGGATCCAAGCTCCTGGGATTGTTTCCTTGCCGAGGACTTGTGGAGTAAAGTTAAAGAAAGGTGTTAGTCTAATAATGGCAACTATATGACATCTAGTGTATATAATGATTTATAGTACATATTATTACAGTGTAATCTAATAAGGACATCATGCTAATATATACAACAATAATTTATAAAAATACCTAATCTGTAGTTAAATTTCTCTGCAGAAATATAAGGAGATTGAGAAACAATCAAGGATGGAGTACTGAGCAGACTAAAAAGCTGATGTATTTCAATCCTAAGGTGTTCAGAAGCAACCTTCTTTCAGTTAGCCTGTAAGGAAGGAGTGAAGAAATGCAGCAACAGTTAAAAACTACAATTAATCATTTGGCTCACTGTTATATCCTCTGTTGCTAATACTGATGCATACAGATGTTTACCTGGCTTCAAAGAAAAAGTAGGAAAATTCTTGGTAGAAAAATCACAGAATTACAGAATGTAATTGAAGTTGGAAGGGACTGCTGGAGATCATCAAGTCCAAAGCCCCCTGCCACAGCAGGGTCACCTAGAGCAGGTTGCACAGGATCACATCCAGGCAGGTTTTGAAAGTCTCCAGAGCAGGAAAGGCCACAACCTCTCTGGGCAGCCTGTTCCAGGGTCACAGTGAAGTTTTTCCTCATGTTTAGGTGGACCTTTCTGCATTCTAATTTGTACCCATTGCCCCTTGCCCTGTTGCTGGGCACCACTGAATAGAGACTGGGCTCATCCTCTTGACACCCACCCTTTAGATATTTATAAGCTATAGATATTTATAAGATATATTAAAAATCTACAGAGGGCTAATGCATGCAAGAAAATGAGCTCTGGGTTAGGTAGCCGCAGGGCTGCAAATTATGGAAAGTGGGAGAGTATTCCAAAGAAGTTCTGAAATACACTTTTCTTGTAATACTCTTCCCTGTATATCTGCTAGGAGATACAACATGGGAAGAGATGAAACTTTGGTCAGAAAAGCACTTTATTATTTCATTTGTTTAAACTTGAGTTATTGAGATTTAAAGTTGTATTTTCCTACTATAATCAATGTTTATGTCCTCTAAAAAAAAGGCAAGAATTCTCTTTTAATTTATGAGCATGCATATTCCATAATTTAACTTAAATGAAATTGAGTGTTAGAGCATCACAGAGCACCATTCTATGATATTTAGGGATGAAATGGGCTAGATATGTTACACATCCAGAAGAAAGACTGACTATGAGGGTGTCAAAGTTTGATTTACATCTGGAGGGAGGGAGAAAATACAAGTTTTGCTATTGCCAGGTTTGTTTTTTTTTTTCCAAATGTCACATAAAAACGTTATTTAAAGCCTCACTATTTAACTGATATTGACACTCAGTAAAGAATTTTCTAGCTTTTAAGACATAAGTGTAGTCCTAGCTACGTTAAATGGGTGAATTTGAGAAGAAAACAAAGGTTCTGATGTATGTGAATGGCTTACTGTTTTAATGAATTATATGTTTTAGACTTGCAAATGTAGTCAGAATTACATTGAAAGAATAATAAGCAAACCCCATAAAACTAGGAACAGGAGGTAAAAGCTGAAGTTTAATAACTGTCACTGATTCTAGATCTGATGCTTTCATGCATAGTGTACTAAGCCAAATAAAAGTAGACAAGGAAAAATGTCACTGAATTGAGAATGCTATTTTTTCAGGAGATGTTGAGTTGGTAGTTGTCTTTGTTTATATATTTAGCTAGGAACACATACCAAATCATGTTCTATGTTATGTATAAATAACTACAACTTTCCCCCATGCAGAGAGATTATGTCTGAATTTGCTTTGGTAAAATTCAAGGTGCCAGAATGTACACAATACAAAACCAGAATACGGGAAAGGGGATGTTTTGATTTTTGGCATTAAAGCTTTCCTCTCAACAGAAAAGAGAATGAAACAAATTTATTGTAAGGGTACTCCTAATTGCAACAGGCTGAAGAATCAAGTGTACAAAATTAGAAGTCCTTTTTACTAAACAATGGACAGGAAAGATGCAAAGAGTGGGTATGCCATGGGAGAAGTCAGTGGGAAATTCCTGGATATGTCTGCTTGGGGTTGTTCCGTTGAATTAGTTTATTCATTCATTGAAAGTGCAGTAATTAAACATAATATAAAACATAAACATAATATAAATATAAAATATAAATGTAATATAATATATATAATATAATAAAGTATATCAAACAAAAGTGCACCCATATTGCCTTTTTCACTCCCCCCCCTCCCCCAGTCAAGGTGCTTTTCTTGTTAATCATATGGTCCTACAGCTCTATGTCTATATGAATAAATCCTTCAGCATTTCATGAAGCTATTCCATAGTGGTTTTGCTAATAGTGAATTCTAGGATGCCTACCAGAAACTACAGGAATTTGAAGACTGGACTTAAAACTCCCATAATTATTCTGCTGGCATCTAATGATTTTGCCAGGGCTGCTTTTGACTTGCTGACCTGCAGCATAGGGGATGCTGTGGAGTGCCACAAGTGCGTCTGTCAGAGTGTACGTGCATTGGCAGGTGTGCAGGCAGACACGTTTGCCAGTATAGTTCCATAGGGTTTCGGAGGACATGGGAATATGCTTAATGGAGGAGCAGGAAGATGAAGACACAACAGCTATTTTTCTGGAATCACTGCATTTGATATGAGACATAGTTGTGGACTCAGCCAGCCACAGAGATAGGTAGTGAAACAAAACTCAGATGTTTGGGGATGACAGCAGATTGTCAGAAAGATAGAGGGCATTTTCTAGAAATCAGTGTCCTAAAACTCACCTAAGAGTTGCAGCACCAAAGCAGCAGTGTGAAAATTGTCCACAATGCAGAAGAAAGAGTTTGCTCTTACTCTTTGGGAAGCAGGCTACTCCCCACTTTCTGCCTGCTAGTAGATAACCAGGCTGGGGCTGGCAGATCAGCTTCTGGGCTTGGTGCCACGAAAGATTGAGATGTTTCTTTGAGCAGTGCTGCTCTACCAGGTGTATACACAGGAGGAACTGGCATCTCCTCAGAAAACAGAGGGGAGATATTTGTGTCCACTGACTTTTGGGAACACCTTTTCTGCTTCATTTGCTCTGACAGTGCCTTCTAGATGTTTGTGCTCAGCGACTCCTAGATGGAACTAAATGTACCACCTCTGAAGGACAGGACTGAGCCCAGGACCTCTGCAGCAGTCTACACACGTGCGTGGCAGGGCATAAATGATTACTGCCTGGCAGCTATTGTTAAATTTGCCTCAGACAGCAGTACAGGTTAAAATAAAAAAAAATAAAAAAAAAAAGAGTTCCCATCTAGCTGTCTTACACAGATGTCACTTACAAACATTTAAAATGCTGCCAGCCCTTTCGAGAGCTAAAATGCAGTAGAAAAATCTGCTCGGGGATATTCTAGGTGAGCAAGGTAATAAAAGAAAAGGCAGATGCTTCCTTGATGAGGCTTTTGGAAGAAACATGTAACTGTACAGGCTGGCAGGGGCAGTGGCAACAGAAGCTGCTCCCTAGAAGGCTGGACACTTTCAGGAACGTCACAGTAATCCTTGTTTCTCCTCATATCTACTCTTGCTTTTACATCCTTAGACAGCTGTAAATTACAGCTTTCAGTTTCACTTCTTCTACTTAAATAAATGAAAAAAAAAATCTGTGACAAATCCTGATCCCAATCCCACATATGTAAAACAGGATTAACTTAGTTGACTTTAATGGCAATGGTTGGAATTTACTAAAATTCATCAACACTTAGATCACTTGGCTTAAGTTAAATGTATAAATAACAAAGGTATTTCCAATGCTTTCTCTGCAAGGTGATTTCATTTGGCCGTTCTTGGAATCAGTCTTCACACTGAATTCAAAAAAACCCTGGATTTCACCCACAGGTGCTCTATCAGCATAAATCTGGCTAAAACGATACCAGAATAACCTCTACCAGCGTCCAGTGAGCCACGCGAGCATCCCTTCAATTTCAAGTTTGGGGCTTTCCCTACACCTGCCCAGTTCTCTGCTACAGTTGAACACATTTCACCACTGATGGGAAAAAAAGAGAAGAGCAAAATATTTGCAATTCAAAAAGAACAAAATGGAAAAGCATTGCTTAGGAAAAAACCCCCACATATCCTTGCGTAAGTATCCTTTGTCTGTGGGTCAGGGCTAACTTGCACTGTACTCTTTGATGTGGGATTTTATTTTCACACCACTGCAGACACAGACTTTTTCAAAGCAACAACTGTACTATTTGCTGCACACCACAGCCACATTTAGAAAGAACTTTGATGCAAGACCCACAAACTTCCAAGTCTCCTTACCAGGTAGTACATATTTCTATCAAAAAATAAGCTATATTTACTTTTTCCTCAATTTATAATATCAAGTTATTACATCACTTTTTTCCCTTAGTAGACATCAATGCTCCTTCCTTTTCCTGTATTTTATAGGAGGGAACAAGAGGTTGCTTTGATTCTGCACTATCTCATCTTTATGTGTTCTACTTAACATGCAAAATAGATGCAGGCTACTATCAGGTACTTAAGCAACTTTCTATGACCAGTTGGCAACTGGTTTGCCTAGACAGCTGCATACAAAGCAATGCATGGGAGAGTCAGGGCCCCCCGCACGCCTGGAGACATACCTGGTCTGAGGGCCATACCCCTCAGTGATATAAGTCAATCATAGAATGTTAAGGGCTGGAAGGGACCTCAGAAGATCATCGAGTCCAACTCCCCTGCCAGAGCAGGGCCATAGAATCTAGGGCAGGTTCCACAGGAATGCATCCAGACAGGTCTTGAAAGCCTCCACAGGAGACTCCACAGCCTCTCTAGGGAGCCCATTCCAGTGCTCTGTGACCCTTACAGGAAAGAAGTTCTTCCTCCTGTTGAGGTGGAATTTCCTGTGCTCCAGCTTGCATCCATTGCCCCTTGTCCTATCACAGGGCACAAGTGAAAAGAGGTTGCCCCTTTCTTCTTGACACCCAGCCCTCATATGTTTATACACATTAATTAGATCCCCAAGTCAACAACATTCTGTTGTCAGTGAAGCCAATTTTCTGTAGATAAGGATGTGGCCCAAGGGGACCTCAAACTGGTAAAGCTGAGAAATTGCAGATGGAAAGTAGAATGGTAAAAAGAGTTTCTTGTCCAGCTTTTCAGTTGATTATTCTGAAAATTAATTGTCTCCTTTCATTAAATATGATTCTAAAAGGTAGAAGATGGCTGATGTAAAATAATAACTGTCCCTTTTTTCCTACCCATGAGCACCCCTCTGTCCTGAATCCTGGGCTCAAAATCTGTCTCCTCACAGAAAGTTTTGTGTAAAACATGCTTACCCAATCTTGTAGCAAATCTGCTGTAGTCTCTGCGTATGAACAAAATAGACTTCTTCTTAGTCTTTGTTTTGGCCATAAAAAAAACCCCAAAATTAGGCATTTAGACTCACAACATCCTTTTCCACCCTCATGTAACTGGAAGCCCTGCTTATTCTATAACCTCACATGTGCATACAGCTTCTAATGGGTAAATTTATACCACTGCCATACTGAGCAGCACTGCATTACTCGGATGAATAGCTATGCCAATTTACAGCAGCTGAAAGGACAGCCTTTGAGGTCAAGTATTTTCAGTGTCTGCCTGTCTGGGATGCCCAGAGCTTGAGTTTTTTTTAATTTGCTTTTCATGTTAAAATATGAGGGGGCTAGTGAGCTTAAGAAAGGCCCCTTATGTTGTCTTTCAGTGCTGTTCTATCCAAACTAGTGGCAAAATAGGGAGGACTGGAGCGAAGTCAGATAGATACACCTGCCTTTAGCTAATTAAAGCTGTAGTGTAGATAGGCCTTGCAAAAGATAGAAGGGACTCCAGTATCTTGTCTTCTCCTATCTCATGTTGTGCAGCTGCCCTCACTGACACTTTTTGTTTTTGAGATAAATACAAGCAAATATATGTCCATATTATCCACAGTGTTATTTTATATAACTCCAGATTTTCCTGCTATTTATGTACTACATATAAGCACAAGGAGAGTTTTCTAGCAGAAAATTTGAGATGACAACTGAAAAGCTACTTCTAGGAGAAATACATCTTTTCAAAGATGTGAAAGCACTATCCATTGAGGAGCAAAGCTCTGAGCAATCTATGTCATTTTCTCCCAGACCCCTTGCCTATTGTACTCCCTCCTCTGCCTTTATTGATGCTACTGCACTATAAAAAAACCCCACTGCTCTAGGGTAGACCTCAGAGCCACAGTTTCTACCAGCCTCTTCCTTCCTCATTCTCAGTAGCAGAAGCTACTGCAAGGTTACTTTGCAATCAAGAAAAGCAGTTTATACAATACCCAAACTCTGCAGTTTTCAACTGTTCTTCATTTTTCCAGATTAGTGCCTTAATTAAGTCCAAATGTTTTTCATTTTCTCTCTTACCGTTCCTACTCTGAAACCTGATGCTGGCCATGGACACTGTCCTCTTGTGACCTTTTCTCTTCCTGTTCCTGCTGCTGACTGGTTTTAAATTGCAAGCAATTGTGAAAGGGTGGCAGTTGCACACTTTGTCAGTCTCCAAACACACCTGCGGGGCTGGTTTCTGTGTTGCTGAAGTGGGCACCAGTCAGGAATCCACTTTGCCTTTTTTCCCCCTCCCTATGAGGCAAAAGTGAGGCAGCAGAGAAGAGATTTTTAGCTGGTGGATAAAGCAGTTCATACCATCCACCTGAGTCACTCTCAGTATAAACTCTTAACACAGGGCAGCAGTAATTTATCACATCACATAAAATGTATAAAGCAGGGTTCTTAAGACTGGCCACTGATTTCAAGGCAATTATTTTTAGGCAGTTATCTTGCAAGTTGGGCCTGCAATTTCACACAGATTAATTTAGGAAATCACATGGGTACCTGTGAAGGCAGGAAGAGAGCTCAAAATGTTCAACCCGGATGAAAGATTTCAGTAAAACAGAACAGAAGTTTTATCTGACTTATTTCAAAGTTAACTTGTAATGATGAAGGGCAAATTTTGCCAGTAGTTTTAAGTCAACGGAGCTGCACTGAAGGACTGGAGAAAAATTAAATCAGTGAAGAATCTGACCCAAGTACTTTAGGAAAGAAAAACTAAAGGAAATAAAAAAGGGCTTGCTGCTTTTCTTAGGGCATGAGTAGCCACAGTTACTGGAAGCACACCGATGCAAGATTGGTTTATCTTGTAGAAAAATGAAATTGTGTCAATTGGAATTGCATGACTGATGATAAACATAAAACTTAAGCATAAATACCATGGTCAGTGGAGAAACTGTAACACTGAAAAAGATGGCAGTAATATCTTGAAAAGCATTTGCATGACATTACAAATAAGTTCTTTTTCATATCAGCAGGAAACAAGAGAACTTGTAACCCTTAGATTTCATCTTAATACAGGCAAATAGCATGTCTTGCCTCTCAAATAAAACTTTGTATCACTAACCTCATTTCTTTCTGTGAGGTGGAATAGGATCTGTAGAAATTATCAGGATGTGTCCATAACAATTACAAATACCAGAGGATGAATGATGTGCAGGAAAGATAATTGTTTATTTTTGTCTGTGCAGGGTTTGTTTGCTCTTCCCCTTGGAGACAGATATGCAGAGGGTATGTGCTGAGTGAAATGAGTACCCCCTCCTTTTTGACACCTTAAAAGTGATTACAATTAAATCTATACTTTGCTAAGTGAAAAGTTTCAGTTTAATCAAACTGTGCTGTTATGACTATACTTAGATTAGGAGTTTAAGAGCCCTACCTTGCCCTCAGCTAATCCCTCAGGTATGATATTTACATGGTTAAATTTTCTCCTGTGTGACTAATCAAGTATGTAAGAATTCTGCTGCTAGGGAAGTTGAGTACAAGTTAAAATCCTCAAGAATTAATTGCTAAGAAGAAGAGTGGGGTTAAAGAAATGAGGAGGAGCTGGCCTCAGTCACCAGGTCCTCCTGATTCTCTTTCTTACCTTGTTCTCCTGAACAAGATCTGCCCCTTGTACCATAAATTTACATTCAAGCCATGTGCTCCTGCCACCACCATTCATTTTTATCATCATTCTCCTCTTTATATTTTGAAGAGCAAACATCTGTCATCTTAAAATTTTGAATGTACTTACCATTAGTCTCAAAATATTCTTTGTTTGTTTGTTTGTTTCCAAGTGCCTCTGCTATCTAGGAAGAAAAGCATAGATAGGGAGAGAGACACTGATACAGTTCATCCTTCCAAATTTTATTTACCATATTTAGAATAGGTTTGACTGTGTAAAAGGAGTTACAAAGTCTCAACAGATGCTAAGAATTAGTGTCCCTCAAAACAGTCTATAGAGCTGTATTCTGTGCAGGCAACACAGGCAAATAATGATGATCCACAGGATAAGGTGCAAGACATAAAGGGCAGCATCACTGTGTTAAGAGTTTCTAAGTGGCAGGAAAGTGTGTCTGGCAGGAAAGTGTGTCCAGCAGGAATGAAAAGGGCAAGACCAGAACTTCCAGTTCAGAGGATTATTTTTTTTTTTTGGTAGGATCAGTGGAAAATATTGCCATCAAAAATACAGGGACTATAAACCTGAAAGCAAGTGGGACAGGTCTAAATTTTAAGGAGAACAAAACTGAATGATAAACGGAACATTGTTACATAAAATTGAATATATGTCAAGAAAGATTGTCAAGAGATCATGTAGCCCACCCCTTTACCCCCCAGTAAGAAAAACGACTTCTAGGTGAATTTTGACAGTTTTCTGTCTCATCTGTTCCTAAAAACCTCCAGTGATGCAAAGTCTGTGATTTCCCTACTTACAATCTACAATCTAACCTAGCTTTCTACTACATTACCACTAGGAAGTTTTATCTAATGCTGAAATTCAAAATTTTGTTATAATCTAAGTCTGTGGTTTTGAAAAAAGACACCAAACAAACAAATAAACAACAAACCAAACAAATAAACAACAAACCAAACATAAAACCCAACCAACCAACCAAAAAAAACAAACCAAGAACACAGAAAAAACCAAAACAAAAACCAAACAATAAAACAGACAAACAAACAAACAATTTTATTTTTTATAGGATCTTTTATTTATTTGAAAACAGTTATCCTGCATGGTTCCTTTTCCTTCTATCTTCTCTCTGTATTGTTTAGGTTGTGCAAGCATGTTTCTCATGGGCTTTCCTCCTAGGTCATGTTTCCTACTGCTAATCGTTCATATTGGTCTCTGCTGGATTGTTCTGAACTAGTTTCCATGCCTTTTGAAGGGCATTGGTTAATATTGAGTGTGATGCTCCAGGTGAAGCCCTAGCAATGCTCACTAGGGGAATTGAAAACCTTCTAACTTATACTTCTGCTTACACAGCACAGGACTGAGTCTGCCTTTTTGAATGAGCATGACTGTGTTGAGTCCTGCTCCCCTTATGACACAGTACAACTCCAGATGTCTTTTTGAAGAGCTGACAGATAGCCAGGTGCCCCCACAAACTATATCTGTTCAGGTGATCATTCTTGCAGAAGTTTAGCACTTTAAACCTGTCCCTATTCATTTTCATTCTCTGTTTTGCAAGTCATTTCTTCAATACATTTCTTCAAGATAATTTTGAATCCTAATCCCATTGTGTAGTCCATCTGCAGTCACAGAATCACAGAATGGTAGGGGTTGGAAGGGACCTCTGGACATCATCTAGTCCAACCCCCCTGCCAGAGCAGGATCATCTAAAGCAGGTTGCACAGGGACATGTCCAGGCAGTTTTTTGAAATCTCCAGAGCAGGAGACTCCACAGCCTCTCTGGGCAGCCTGTTCCAGGCTCTGTCACTCTCACAGGGAAGAAGTTTT
>JANIJG010012998.1:0-41607 GCA_024611175.1 Megaceryle torquata | reverse complement strand
TTTCAGGATTTCATTAGTAATATATTTTATCTTTTTAAAATAAATATTACTCAAAAAAAAAAAAAACAACCAAAAAAACCAAAAAAACAGGAAAAGCTTCTTGTCTAAAAATATAGACTAGTTTATTTCAGAAGATATGGAAAACCTATAAATGTAATGTTCATTATAGTCTCCTTAGCTGGCAAAAACAAACATTATACAGTTTTGGCATTATTTTTGACTAATGCAATTGACTAGAGGACAGGGTAATCTAGCGACAACAGCTTTGGCACATTACAGTGAAGCCAAAAAAAACGAGCAGTTAGTTAATATCCTCAGCCTAACCTTCCTATAAGCTCATTAACTCCAGAACCTCTGTCACTCATGAAAGATGTTCAGGGAGAATTTCATCACAAGAGGATGAACATGAGGGTGAGGAAGATGCTGGTCTGCAGCTCAGCAAAGCCACGCTCAGCTCCCACTATTGCCTAGGGATACTGTGCTGCTGGTGGTTTCTGTCTCCTACCTCCGAACACTCCGCAGTAATTCTTCCTTTCCCCCATCCCAAAATACCATCCCCAGCAAAAGCTGCGTTCAAAAATGCACCCCCAAAACCTGCCAACAGCTGGATCAAATCCACTGGCTGGCAGTTAGCACGTTCTGCTGGGGACACAGCAGTGCTGGCTCTGTCTGCGGGTGCTGTGATGTGTCTGCCAGCAGTCAGTGTTGTGGGAAGGCCTGAAAGCATCACAGCCACCACTGCTCCTGCCTCACCTGTTAGAGGGTACCCTGCGGTTTCTGAACTGAGGACCCTTATGTTTTTCCTAGAAATAAAATATGTTGTCCTAATGTAAGGCTTTTATATCACTATTGCCAGGAGTAATGACAGTTAAAATGACAAAGAAAAATGTATGATCTGCAGTTTGTGTGGTTCTCCTACGTGCTGTCTCTGACAGCTAAGAAGGATTTGAATAGAATCAGAAAATCTTGAGAATAAAGCATTTTTTCCTCAAGTCTACCTCTTAGACATTACTTGTGGTGACCTGCAATATCCCATTTCACATCTGTTTTGGTAAACACTGATGATGATGTCTGTTGGGCTTGCTTTTTCATTTTAAATGAAAAAGTACCTAGTCCTGCAGCCTGAATTCCCCTTTGAGGTAGGGGTTAGAAATACTCATTTTCTGATTATCTTGACTATACAGCCCAAATCAGTCACGATTCTCATCTTCAGACTCACTCTGCAGCCTCTAGCTAACCAAAGTGCTGGTGCCAGTTTAAACTGGGCACCTTGTTTTCCTACTTCCCAGGAGTTTTTGACATCATGTCAAAAGGGAAGAGAGGACATGCTTGACTAAAGCTCACATTAATAAACTAGTTATGTTTTATGAGTAAATTGAATGAAATATTGTGGTATTTTGTGTCTTGACCACAAACCTGTAAGCTGATCTGGATGATCACGAGGAGCCACTATCGGAACGAGACCTGGGATGTTAAAATTTCTAATGTAAGCGACATTAATTGGGTTCTATATTGTTTATTAAAGATAAGGGACCTCTAATGTAGTTCAAAGGATTTGTGCATTACTAGGGATGCCATTATATGTGTAAACTACATGCAGCATGGTTTTTTATTGCTGTTTCCAAATTGACTTTAGGTGAAAGCACAGCTGGGTGCTTAACACAGTGGTGCGGAGGAAGCAAGCATTTAAATATTCAGCTCCCACTTTTTGAAAATTGCACTGCAATTTGGAAAGTGCATTCTCTCTTAGGAAAATTAGGCCTTAAAGTCCTCCTGCAGATGACTGACAGTGCCAGCTCTCCAACAGTCTTCCATTCCTCTGATCACTGGTTAATTCTCCATTTAGATGGCATAACTAAATTTCATATTGTCTGCTCACACAGCAAGGAAAAGTACTTTCTGTACTGTCTTTGTAGAGATATTAAGAAGAAAAAAAAAATAAAAACAAAAACCAAACCCAAAAACCCTACAATTTTTGCATTAAAGACCTTTTCTCCCAAGATCACATTTGCAAATAAAGGCCTGAACATCCACTCGCTGATGTCAGTAGCAGTGGCAGAAGGATCAAGCTATAAAAAGTCTGGTGTTTGAAAAACTGCACGCAGAGTGTGATGTTGGAGTATGTTTAAACAGAGATACTGGCTTCCTCACTATTGTCTTGCAAGGGTTCAGGTTAAATAGGACTTCCTTACAATAAGAGAAGTTACCTGAGTTTAGGGGCCATCTAAGGCTAGAACTGCCACTGAAGAAGCAGATCTTTTCCTACTGCTCTTGTCTGGACATCTGTATGCCATATGCCACCTTTGTCCTCCTGTTGGTGTAAGCAGTCACACACCTGCAAGTAGAAACATGTTACACACTAAAATTAACTAGGAAAAAAAGAGAAGCTTCATGATCCAGTCCATGCTGTGGCTGAAAAAAGCAGGCACAAGGGAGGGTGTGTGACCCTGCAGCTAAGTTTGGAAGGAAGTGCAGGCACCTCCTCTAGTAGAAGCTTGGATTTAGACTGGCCGTGTCAGACCATGAAGCCACAGTGCATTTCATGTTGTGCTGACTGTGACTGAACTGCAGAGAGGGTAGTGCCGGTCTCTTTTCCTTCCCTTCCATTTCCAAGGTCCCTGGTCCACTCAGTGACCATGTGGTGACCTGGATCAACTTGCTGAACTACTGAAAAACTGATCAACAGTCCATTATTGGACCAATACACAGCTGCACAGCCCAGGGAAGAGGTAGAAGGAAGACAGCATGTGATGGGAATAAGTTGCAAGTGTGCTGATCAGCAGTAGCTGCACTTAAAACAGATTCAGCACAGAGCTGAACTGCATTGTTGAAAAGCAAGGTGAGAGATCAAGTAGTTTCTGCACAGGATGACAACTACCCCAGAAATGTTTCAGGGACACAGCTCAACCCTGCCTAGATAATCTCAATGCATTTCTTGTGTCAACTAACACCTTTAATTTAAGGAATATTAGGCTCTCTTTCATCATTGGCCCAGCAGGGGTTTGTACTGGATAGAGTAAGGTGTACATGGAGCCACTTACTTGATTTTTAGATGTAGCTGATCCTCCAAGATACTAAATTATATTTATACCCACTTTAAGACCACATTATGCTTGCTGTAATGGTGCTTGTGAGCTTCAGTGGAAAACAGACTTGAGACATTTCCCAGCATGTTTCTCTACTGATGTCAAGATACATTTTGGGTTTTTACTCGCTTTATTATTCAATATATCTGATGAGTTCAGTGGTGTTTGAGGAGCCTCACTCTACTAGAGGGGAGTCATCATTTATTTTCTTTTGAAATGAACATTTATAAGGTTTCTTATCAATAAAGGTTCCTGAAATAAAGGTGACAAGTTCAGCTGAAGAGGGCTCCTTCATTGACAGAGATAACAAGCGGAGAGCACCAAAGTCTCAGGAAATAAATGCCCAGTAATTGACTTAGAGGGAAAAAAAAAAAAAGTTAAAAACCAGCCTTCTAACAAGCTGCATCATTAGCAATGCAAAACCATTCCTCGCTGGTTTTGTTACTGAGATTTTTTTGTTATTCGCCTCCTCCTTCCCAGTTCTAATTCAGCCTTTTTTTATTTTGCAAGATTTTGCCATCAGAAAAAGCCTCCATCCATCAAAGTGAGTATAGAGTGGATGGGACAAGGTTCTGTCGAGGGAGAGAATGGGACACTCAGCATTAGTAGGAAGCACTGTGCACTCAGAGATGAACAGTTTTATTTTAATCCTTTCATCTACTTCTTTGGCTTCTTTTTTGTTTCAGCTGCCATAAACACTTGCTGTGGAGCCAGTGTTCAGTACTGAAAGGATTTTTTTTCTTTTTGTATTCCTCTCATTTCTCTTGAAACGTGACACTCAAATTGGAGATAGGAGCAGAGATCAACAAACCCTGTCAGCTCTTGTCAACCCAGGTGTAACAGTGTGATCTTCTTAAATTGCTGCTAATCTGCCAGAGATCTCTTTATCTGCAGTCTCCATCATGCTGTTTGCTCACATTTGGTTAACACTTTAAATTTCTCTTTTGGAGGTGTCACTGTTTGCCATTTAGCAACTAAGAAGGACTGTGAGAGCAGCTTAAAGCACATGGATTTGGGAAGCTAGAAAAGCTGATTAGCTATTCAGGGAGAATAATCTTATTGAAAGTAGTAAAAGCTGTATAAAGAATGCTTTTCCCTTTCCTCGTAACAATCTTCTAATTATGTTGTCAAGCTTGCTGTCGTGTTCTCCCCCTGTGCCATTAAGAAACCGTTTTCTAAGTTAAGAAAGAGATTTCCAGATCGTGATGATGTTTGCTGATTTTTTTTTATTATTATTATTTTTATTGTTTAAAGAATCTGTGTGTATTAAACCAAACATTAAAAAATGATTCATGTGCAGCACAATTATCTCAGATGAGGTGCTCAGGGCTGTGGTGGTGGCAAGTGAGTCAAGGGGGTACTCGGCAGGTGGGAGTTAATTCTTCCATATTAGTGCCAGGGGATCTCGCCTCCATGACTGGGGTCTGAGTCTCGTAGGAACCTTTGTGACTAAAATATTGTCACCGATCGATAATTGCTGAAGGGGTCAGAAGCAAGGCCAAGGGATATCTGCAGCTGCAGATTTCTGAGCAAAACCCAACAATGTTTCTTGGTGATGGATGGACAAATCCAGCTGTGCTCCAATCCACCCTTTTATTTTTCTGTTGTCCATATTTGATGAGAAGAATAGGAACCTAACTTTTAAATTCCCTTCAAGTTGAACGTCTGGTAATTTAGTGGCATGATGTGGATCCATTCACTGATAGATGTATGTCCAACAGCATGTTGGTGGACATACAGTATCATAATTAAAATGAAATGCACTAGTGGCCAAACAAAACCCAGACCTGCTGAATGGTCTTGTTTCTGATGAATGACGTCACCTATCCAATGGCTTTGACTTTAATGCTTCACTACTAGAGGTGCATCTATTTGACAAACATGGTATCAGTGTTCATTTGTTCACTTCTGCTGAAAATTGAAGATCATATTAATAGCTGGTAGGATTAGAAGATGGATCAAGGGATTCAGACCATAGCAGTGCCTAGGAAAAATCTGTAGAATAACCATCTTAATCGAGATGACTAACTATGGTAGCAGAGCACATTGCCTTTATGCAGTGTGTTTTGTTATTGAGACGTGGTGATTTGTTTTTCCCTAGCACAGTTTATGACTAAAGGTCTGTAAAAAGTGTTACTGAGCAAATACAGTGCACTGCATAAGTTCTTCCTTAAAAAAAGTATAATGGCATGCCATGATACATTTCAATTTTCTGGATGTTTTGCAGAGTCGGATTTTTTCCTCTCCCATTTGCCATTGTGTGACTCTAATTTATTCAGCAAAAAAATTATTTTTTTACTTCAACAGAAAAAGAAAAGAATTTGGCTAGTGAATTTTCCATATAAAAAATGCTTGTTACCCAAGTGAAAATAATTCTGCTTGACTGATGCAAGTCAATAAAGTCAGTGCATTTTTTATTATGACAGAGCAACAGTAATTTTAGAAGTCTTTTTTTTTTCTTTTAAATCCCCTCATGTTTTTTACTGTGTGACACACAACACTGTTATCCCACTTACATATACAACTGGCCAATTCCAAATTATTTATCCCCTTCTCATAACATAAATCAACTGTGTTCTTTGTTTACATGTATGGAACAACAAATCCTCCAGAAAACTACCAAGAAGGCTGACAGAAATTAGAAAGATTTCTAAGCTATTTTTATGTGCACTACACTTAAAAGTCCAGTAAATATTTATGTACAATGTTTTGGAGATCACAGATCTACATTTTCAGATGAAATAACAGGTTTTTTGTCCAATCAGACAGAATTAACTTTTTTTTTTTCTCACATGGACACATCTTATGCATTGTATTAGCAAGGACAATATGTACTAGTGTGGAACCAAAACCAAAATCGTGGCTGTGCCGAGTTTGATAACAAAGCTAAAACTAATACTTAACAGAGAATTCGCCCGTAGGAGTGGAAAGCTGGGTGTGCATCAAGGACTTGACAAATAGGAAGAAGCTGATACATATTTCACATGTACATATATATATATCTTTTACTGGATAGAGCTAAGCTTCACTCCCATGAAGTATGCATTTACAGTGGGAATCAATTTCTCCTACGTGAGATTTTCCCTTTTTTTTTGGTCTTCTGAGGCACTATAATTACAATGGAAACCACTTGCCAAAAATAATTGCTGTTTTCAGACCCAGTGTCATTCTAGAGAGTATGAATTTTATGTAGATTTTTTTTTTTTTGGTCATCACTATATTTGACAGGGCCCTTAATAAGCTGACTCTGCCACACACTCTTCCGGCATGTGACCTCCACATCCATGAGGCTCATATCTGCTCTGCAGGGAATGTTTTATCAGAGCAAGTTTCTGATCTGTACTGAACTCAGAAATCTCCCATACTCACATGGGACTGATGCCAAAGTTCTGCTCTTGCTTTCACTGGTGAAAGTCAGTATTCTTCCCATATAAAGCATCTCCATTACTTTACTTTCCATGAATGCCTACCATAAGGAATTATGTCAGGTTCTGAATTGTTGTTTGAATGTCATGAATCTCAGTGAAAGGAACATGCCACAACCTGACTGTAAGCAATAGGTGAAAGGTAGATGATCTGGGAAATACTGCAGATTGCCTGTGCAACTTTTCATAAGGTCTTTTGGCTGTTCTGCCTGCTGGTGTGTTCAGGAATGCTCTGCAAGCATGTCCTCATGCACAGTGGTAGTGTAACAAGTATATTTCAGCCTGCACGCATGTTGGAAGGTATGGGAAGCATCTTTGAAGCTGATAGATATATTGGCTGTCTTCCAGTTAGGCTAAGAGAAATAATTGTGTTCTTTCTTGGAGTTGTAACAAAAGGAGATCACATTTAGCGCTCACTCTCTTTCAAAACTTTTCTGCAGTAAACACACTGCTGTATGAACACCTACTTCTGATTCCTATTTCACCTTTCATTTGTTTCCTCTTGCCTCCCTCCTCAGTGCCACTATTGAGAGCTCTTCCTGCAGAGGAATATAGAAGCTTTTTCTGATCGTTCTAATATTCTGATCATTCACAAGCTGTATCATTCTTGACCTGGAGTATATAATTAATTTTGATTATCCACAATTTATGCACGTCTCCAATGAATCATAACTTTTATACATAACCTGGGTTTCTCACAATTATTGCACTCCAAGCCCCCAAGATACAGGAGGATGCAGTCTCTGATTTGAAGAGCTTGCTTTCTAATTTGATCCAAGACAGAGGTGAGCATGAATGAGGAAAGAAGGAAAGAAAGAATAATGGAATCCTACTCATTACATAGGTTAGTAATGTCACAGCTTGATGATTCTGAATAATTTTCAAGTATCCCTTTTATAAATGAATAAATAATGACTGCTGTCATTATAGAGCTGCTCTACCACTATTTTTTTTGGCTGAGTTTCTTAAGTATATCTTGCAGAAGTGGGTTTTGGAGAGTAAAGGGACAGAAGGGAAAAGAAAAAACAGAAGATACCATGTTTCCATGTGCATGGAGTAACACGGGAAAAGAGCGTAGGGGAGAGTCTTTCTAAGGATCTGTCTGTGGACTACTTGATTCGACTTACCTGGCAGAACAAAGACGGAAGTCGATAGTTCACAGTGTCAGAAGACAGAGACAGAGGACTGGGGGACAGGAGGTTTAAAAAGAGGGCTGTTATGGACTTACTGCTGCACTCAAAGCCTGCACATATTAATGAAGTCCAGATAAAGTGTTGAGAAGAGGAAGAATAGATGGGAGCTAGAATTTGTCTAACCTCATACCAGATTACTGCTAGACATTGAGGTGAGGGCTTACAACAACACTGTCTGTGCATATGTGCTTGTGGACAATATTACTATCAACCTTAACTATGGGGAAGATTAATTTCCACTAACTGTAGTTATCCAGAAGTCAAGTGTCCAATCTAACCTCTGAAGATAAGCAGCAGCACTTCCAGAGCAATATTTATACCTTCTTGCAAGTAGGCTGCAGTCATCAAGAACAGAACTGAACAATGCATCGAAAGAGCCCTCTGTTTCTGCAGGATAAGCTACTTAAACCTGCATGTACAAGTAATTGTTTTCATTCTTATATTGGCTGTGTTTTTCCCATAATATGCAGAGGAACACAGGGAAGTGTCCTGTGTGTCAGATTTTATTTTAGGGCTTGGGTTTTTTTACTAGATAAAACTATGTAGAGTTGATCCAAGTTGGGTTTATTTTATACACGGCTGCTAAATATCTCTCCCTGTTCCTTGTGGTTACAAAGAGAAAATATCACTTAAAAGAAAGCAAAGATCAACTGTAGTTTTTTGAGATAAAATATTTTGTGGAATAATTTGCAGCAAAACCTGTGACTGCAGTTAAGACAGATACCTAAGTACTAATATTCCATTACAGACCAACTTCAGAAGAGGCCCCAGGAGGTACTGCAGCTACTTCCAGTAAAAAAAAATAAATAATAATTCTGCAAATGAGATATCTTCTCATTTAAAGACCCAACCAATGCCTGTATTCTGCATCAGTATTTCCTAAAGGTTACACCACTGTGAGAAATCAGCAGAACATCTCCCGCTCAGCTGGTTGTTCCCATGGGCCTGTTGTGCCCTGTGATCCTCCAGGAGTTCAGTGCACCAACCACTGCCTTCACGCTGGGTGCAGCTTCCTCTTCTGCAGGGTTATTTAAAAATGGCAAGTCCTAGCAGAGATGAGAGGAGGAGGGGAGAAAAGGAGAGGTAGCCTTCGCAGTGTCCAATAGCTCTTTGCTGGACTGACCTTACCAAACTAATGCAGCTTTGAGCAAGGTCTAAATGGAAATGTCAGAGGGTGGGAAAGTTCCTGTTCTTGTACTTGGCAAGGAGGTAGGGTGGTGCAGGGAGGCAATGCACCAAACCAGAGCTTAGACTTTGTTCCCAAGGTAAACAAAATCCCTTCAGACTTACAGAACTCCAGCAGATGTGTGTCACAAAGGAACTGGGGTAGTCTGGCCTGTTAGAGTGGGCACCCTTGGAGCACTATCTTTCCTGATGTTTGATTTTAATTCTTATGTTGAAGAACAATTAAATATATACTTCACCCTGAGCATCTTCACATTACACCTACTGATGTTTTCTTTTCAGAATGTCCTTACTTTGCTTGTTTTTTTCTATGCCTCATCTCTTTGGCTGGACCAATCTGAAACTACAAGTTGAAGTTCTAGCACTGATACATTAAAGGGTACATGAATCCAAATGGGGTGGTGGTGAACTCAGCAGAGCAGATGGAATATGCTTTGGGAGGTTGTGGTCAGAAAAGCTTAGGAACCACCCACTGCTGTATGTCTTCATGCAGTGAAGGTTCACTGTTTAGGACCATAGAACTCTATTCTATATTCCCATTAGGAATATAGCATTATTAGTATGCACTTCATGAACAAGCTGTGATTAAATAAGTAACAATTTAATTGATGAAAAAAAACCCAAAAAACAAAAAACACCCAAACAAACAAAAGACCCCCACAAAAAAACTGTCCAAAATTAGAGCTATAAAATCATGTTTTCTTGCTGCCTTCTCAGCTCTCTCACCATCGTTGCCATTTGGCTACTGGGGATCAACTCCAGATTCCGAGTATTGGAGATGTAGTAGAGATGCAGTGTAGAGTCTAATTCATCTATAAAAGATGACTACATTTGGTCACCCAAAGTAATCTCTAGGGGTTTTTTTGAGTGGATGTCCTGTGTACAAGAGCTTAAACACCTTAATTCCATGGAAACTTTTGCATTGCAGACACCCACAGGTAAGTGTCTGATTATGAAGCTGAACACCAGACATAAATTCCAAAAATCACCTCCACCTTTTCATATAGAGCAGCTTGTTCAGGTAGATAATCTACTTAGATGAGGTAGAGAGTATTTTCCCCGAGCTGCTGCTTCTACTGCTTCTTAGTCACTGTCAAACTGTGATCTTACCGATGTCATGACATGAACTGGTGAAAAAAGTTCTGCCTATTTCAACATCATGAAATAAATGTCTTCATGCTTTGATTTTGGTCAGGTTTTCTAGTAGCAGTAGGACTGGGGTTTATTTTTCCGTATAAGCATGAACTAAACTGACTCACATTGCAAAGGAATTGCACATAATTCTTTAAGACTTTTCTTTGGCTCCAATTGAATTTTGCTACTCAGCCTCAAGGGAGTCTCTAGTATCATCATGTCTGTGTACAGCCAGAAAGGTTTTAGTGGTTGAACTTTCTCACCAAGTGAAGTGGTGAACATTATACAAACCCTGAAAAAGGGAGAGAGAGCGGTGAATTTAATTTGAATTAAGTTGATGCATGCAAAGCCTTACCATTCCAGTAGAATTTCTCCTAATTGCACCCCTGTACCAAACTAATGTGTTCATAACCTTCTAATGGCATGTCAGGTATGCCTTCTATGTGTGTTTACTGGCTACTTTGTTGTCTATCTTCACTAAATAATTATCCCCAAGATAATTTGGTGATGGAGTCATAGGAACACAGAGCTCTACATGGAGTTGTCCAGAGTCAATTTAATCTGCGTACTGAATTTCTTATTCGAATGTCCTCTTGGTAATGGAATTCAGAAATGCATTCTTCTTTTTCATCATCTTTGATATCTGTGCTTTGCTCTTCTTCCCTTGCTTCTTTACGTAAGCAATTGGCATTAACCTGGTTGGTGAGCCACTAGTATTTGTTTTCCTCTGTTAGAAGTGGGAGAAGTAAGTAGGGTCTGCATAATATCTCTTGAAGCATACTAGTTAAAAGTCATTTCAGGATAAGAGATCTGTAACAACACTTAAAGAAGAGTTAGAATGAGAGAATTTTTTTTTTCCCCTCACTCTCTCCCTCCCCACCATTTCTATTACCCATTAGTTATACCTTAATTCTGACCTTGCTCAAAGTTATGTCTGTTGACAAGAGTTTTCCCACCTAGGTATCTTTCACAGGCCCTTTGAGAGGAGCTCACAAACCCCACTCCAGATGAATGTTGGGGGTTTTTTTCCAGCAGGAGGGGGCACCCCTGGTGCTGAGAGTAAAAACCTTCCTAGATTGTCTTCCTAGTGTTTCAATCCCTACAAGCAATTCATCCTGAAGAGATGACTCCTAGTGTCATCTCCTAGACAGACAGAAAACACTGATCTACTAAAACAGATCCTTCTACCCATTGTTAATCTCTGTCAACATGCACAATGAGAAGATACACCAATTTGGAAAGTGTTCCCAAGAATGGACACTAGGCCACTCTCTGTGCAGCTGGGGGCTTCGTTACATGCAGCAACAGCTGGCAGCCAGTGGTGCCACCTGATCTCAGGCATCATGTAAACATCTGGAATTTATAAGAATGATTTTAAAAGAGTTGAAAAGTAAACGAGTCTTTCAGCTGATGTCAGTGAGCCCTGTACCAGACTATCTCAAAGTTTAACCCCCCCCCCCCAAAAAAAAAAAAATAAAATCTGAAATTTACTCCCTCATTCAAAAATCCAGAGACTCTGAGAGCAGAAAGAAGCTCTGCAGGATCACCTGGATGCTCATACTGGATGTGGCACCTTCCCTAGAAACTGCACCACAGAGTATCTTGCAGGAAGAGATTATTTTCAAGTCTCCAGGGACAAACAAACTTACTACAGGCCCCGGCAAGCAGCCCCAGCATTTAATTAATGTCATTGCTGGGAAAATATTTTTTCAAGTTTGATTTTGTCTTCCAGCTATTGTTACACATTTGTCCAAAAGACTGAACAGCTTCTCCCTACACAGTATCTTTTCCATATGTGATAAAGACAGTGATCAAGTTGCCCATCAACCCTTCTGCTACTAAATGGTGTAGAGAGAGTTTCCCAAGAATGACACTGCATGCAATGTTTTCCATCTTCTGGGACATTTTTGTGCTTCCAATTTTGAAATCTCTTGAGTGTTTTCCCAGCCTTCTAAAAAGGAGTACACCACAGCTGGGCACAAGATTTTTATAGGAGTCTCATGAGAATAAAAAAAACATCAGTTTTGGGTTTTATTTCCTATTTCTAGTTATCCAAGGGCTACATTGGTCACACCATCACAAATATAACTCAACTCGATGCAACACCCACCTCCTCTGAGTTTTCCAAGATGGGCTTTTACACTGCATGTAGATCTTGTAGTGTTCATGTGTAAATGTTCATTCCTAGATTTACAAATGCAATTTTATTTCTAGAGGTGTCTATTCCACATAAAGCCTGTATCAGTGGATTGCACTTTATTTCACTCTCTGATCCACACATTTACTAACTTGCTAGACTGTCACAGAAATATAACTAGAAAACTTCTCACTTTACCAAAAGTGGCAGCAAACAAGAGTTTGAGTGGGGCTTGCAACAGTTGACAAGTGCATGTTTATGTGTGTATGATGGCAGAGTAGAGGGATGAATCTTGCCAGACATTATTTTTTTTCGTACCAGGGAAGTATTTGTGAGCCTGAGTGGAGCAGAAAGCCACAAGCAAGAAAGTTTGGGAACTATTTATTTATGTAACTGATTAAAATAATTTAATATTGTGAGACTAAGGAGCATTCCCTAGAAGCCCTGGAAGTAATGCTCATTTATGCCTTCCTATTAACAACTCCACTTTAAGACCTGTTACTGAACCAGTTTTTAATCCATCCAGTGCGCACCTGCTAATCCAAAGTAACGCAAGATTTTAATCACGCAGTACTGTGTCAAATGCCTTGGAGAAATCCATGTAAACTATGTCAGCACAGTTGCCTTTATCAAGCAGACCTGTAATCTTGTCAAAGAAAGCTATCAGTTTTGTTTGACAAGACCTACTTTCAATGATACCATACTGACTGGCATTAATTAGATTTTTAATCTCTAGCTCTGTGTTGCTAGAATCACAAATTAACTTTTCATGAAACAACAGAATTGACCCTGCTATGCTGGGTCGTGGAACAGAATCCTCTAAATAGCCAAATTTCATTCCAGCTTTCCACTTTGTGGGGGTTCCCCAAATTTTTAGAAGTTTGTTTCAAGTACTTTCAGTTACAGAAGTCTTCTGGTATTTTCTTTATGTCATCTTTAAGACTTGTGGTGAGTTACTAATTATGAACATGTCACAAACAGGACACATAGCACAATTTGAAATAAAAATATCTGGCTTCATTATCTGTAACTGAAAAAGGTATTAATTCAGTTTAGCTGCATCACTGGAATTACTTCTGTCATCAGAGAAAGTTAAATGCCTCCAACAATAACTCGGTTGGGCAAAAGTTTTACTAAATCCTTCTGGATGTGTGTGAATTCTTCTTTTTACACCAAGTAGTATTCACTACAACGCATCTCCCATGACAGACCAAGAAGTGAAAGAAGTGGTTACTTAAAGCTGACAACAGGAGAAAAATTTTTGTGGTTTTCTGTGTTCGGCAGTCCCTTCTGTGTTACTAATTGATCTTTCATTAACACACTTCAAGAAAGCTATAGACCAGTAGCAGAAAGTCAAGATGAAAGCAGCAGAGATAAAGAGGCAAACGCTGTGTAGAAATGTTGAAAAATGTGTGTTGCTATCTGTAGAAAGTATGATGGGGGAGAAGGTGACAGCCTTCAAGTACAGGAAACACGGCTGTACAGTAAAAGTAGGAGCATCTGTTCTCCTTAGCCCTTAAATGAATGGTGACAGTGGAGATTAAGGTTGAATGCGCCGAAAAATCTTGTAAAGGTAAGAGTAGAAAAGCCTTGCAAGTGGTGGATGGAGACTGTAGTATCTTTAGCTGGATGTTTTTCTGCCTTGGACTGTGAAGTAAGCAGATGATCCCTTCAGGTCCCTTTTAGCCCTGACAGGACTCTTCTGCCCAAGACCTCTCATGAGACTGAAAGAAGAATGAGGGTGTAAGAAACTCTCTTTCAGCAACTCTCCCAGTTAGGGGGTTCTTTCTCCTGTGCATGTTTGTGGGGCTTTTTTTTACCTATCCATAAAAAATAGACAGTCTAACATTCTCATTGTCACAACATGTAGTGATTTCCATTGCTATGAGCAATGAGTTAAGAAGTGAGGTAGATACCTCTGTCACTGTAACTTGCCTCTATTTGTCAGCTCACATTAAATGCTCACTTAAGAGTTATTTTATCATTTTTTAAATGATCTTGGCATTTATTTTATTTACTAATAGCAAGAGTGTTACTGGTTTTGTGTGGGCTGCTTGTAGTGGCAGGCAGCAGCATAACAGAGCCTCTGAACAGCTGCTAATGCCTCTTCTTCATGGGGAGTGAGTGGGAAGAGTGAGGAAATGAGTGGAGATTTGGCTTCTTCCCTTCGGCATGCCAGCTAGCAGAGCTGAATCATCACAGCAGGGAAAATGCATAACTCTATACCAGCAGCAGATGACTTCCCTCTGGAGCATAAGAGCAGCACAATACACTTTCAGGTACTTCTTATAAACCAGCTCTAGGTGGTACAGGACATACCACACACGGATGCTTGAGTTAGCCCTGAACGAGTTGGTTCAGGCATGAGATGTCAGATAGATAGATTACTCTGGTACCCTATCTTGGGTAATTTATCCCAAATGACTGGTATTTCTCAAGGCCTGTATTGTGGTACATAGAAAACTTAGTGAGACTTGTGCAAGGTTTAGATTCCTAAGCTCCAAATCTCTTCAGACCACCACTGAGCTGCAAACTGAAAAAGTACCTTAATGTTTGGCATTAAAATAATTTTAAATTTGTCTTGTTATATGTGTGTATATTTGCGCGTGTGTGTGTGTGTGTAGCTAGCAGGACATCACTATGGACACCAAATACCTAAGTCCCTGTAATCTACCACCTAGGTATTTCTTTTCTTCTTGAAGCTGACTCCTAAAAGGTCCATGTCAGTCATTAAGAGTTCTTTGAAATCACCTTTTAGAGGAAGTGCTACATAAGATATAGAAGCAACCACATTCTGTTTAATAACTTTGTAACTTTGGATGCCTTGTGCTGGAGCAGTATGACTTACTATTAAAGAATTAAAAATTCAGTGCAACATGAAAAATAGATATAGTCATGGGGACAATCTTTTGCCTAGAGGCTGGTCAGTCACTTGGTTGTCCTAAAGGAGCCCCAGGAACTCTGGAGTCTGCACTTGGGAGTTGTTTTCATGTAATAGATTAGACACGGTCTTTTTGTAAAAGCAAGGTTAAAAACCAGGTATGTTTCCTTCTCATATAAGCTTGCTTGGCAGACAGGTTTCATGCTCTTCCTAATCACTCCTTAACACATCTTCAGGGTTGCCATGAACAGTCAAAAGAAGAAACAAAGAGCTGGATAGTGTTCTGTTCCCCACTCCTCTGATAGCTAGACCATAAAGGGACACCCCACTAGTCCATGAAAGTTCCAGAGGTAAGATAGCCCTTCTGCTGCAAGGGTCAGGATAATCTCCAAAAAAACCCCAAAGTGGCACAAGTCCTTTTCCAGAAGGACTTCAGTGTTAGGCTAGTTTATCTCCCACGTGCTCCCCTCCAGTTCTGCTCAGCCCTTTGTAGTCTACTGATCCTTCTAAAGTACCACTCAGGATAACACTGGACAATTTAAACCACATCAGAACTTACTCACTTAAAACTCTCACTTGGTTCTCTGCACTGGAATGTTTATTCATGTGTGCTAATATTGCAGTTTACTAAACTTCAATGGAACTCCTAATAGCCAGGGATTTATTTTATGCTTTCGTTCAATGAAGCACATTAATCAAACATTATTTGTTAAATCCAGTCTTTAGGATAACATGGAGATGCAGCTTCATCTACAACTTTAAAAGTGTATAATTTTTTTAGGGATAAAAAGCTCAGCAGTTTAGCTACTAGCAGATAGTGCTGTGTTGATAGCATTGTTAAGGCCTTGAGTTCTATTTCAAAAACCTTACAAGTTATGTAATATGTATTTCTCATAGCTTCTCAATTTTTCCATTATATAGCTTAATAAAAAAGGCCATTTTGGAAAACCCAAATAGGCAAAAGAACCCCCCAAACCTCCAGGTTCAAAGGAAGCACACACAGCTGTTAGAACATCTCATGAAACAGATGGTTTTTTTCCTCTGCTGTCAAACTGAAGAGGAGCAGCAAGAGTGCTCCTTGTTTACCAGTGTCTACCAATTAGTTCCAACTGCTTTCTTTTCATACTTCTGTGTAGAGACAGTTCTTGGGCACTAAATCATGTCGTTTGAAGGAACAGCACACAAACTACTAAACATTGTGCTGTACCACACAAGAGATGAGTGACCACACTACTTCTTCAATATTTCCTGATTTTGAATTCTTACCTGTGCATCCTTATCAGTATTTTTAGGGAACTCCAGTAAAGAAACAAACAGCCAGATGTGCCCCGCTTTAGGATCCCATCAGCATGTGCCTGATCTGAGTAAGCCATCCTCTTGAATTTTATACATCTAAGTATCTTGCTGAGCTGAGACAGTATTTGCATTCTGAAAACTGCTTGAGATTTTTTCACCTGTAAGTCTTAGGGGATTTTGTCAGTTTCATCTGGAAATAAAAAAATCTGACAACTATTTAATAGCTAGTGAAGAACTTAAGGCCCAGTATTATGGAAATTGCCAAAGGAAAAAAAAAAGATATGGAACTTTTTTTCACACTGTGTGAAAAAAGTGCCTTTTCTTCAGTATCAGAAAAATGTAGCATTTTTCCTTTCCGAACTTTCCTTCAAATTCATAAAGCCATAAACAAAGCATTTTTATTTATATGTGTAATTCAATTATTTTTTAAAGAAAATACTTACTTAGGTGCATGTAAACATACTGGTTAAGCTGTAGATCTTAATTTTTTCCACTTCAGTGATTGAGATTGTGTAGAATAGACTGTAAAAACTGCACCAAAGAGAATATTCTCTTTTTATTGCCTGTCAAATTACTGCCGTGACACCCATAGTTGGTAGTGAAACACTGTGATCCACCCTTAGCAATGAAACACAAGAGTGTGAGTTGCTCATTGAGTTTAGGTAATGTACCATAAAACGTTGCATGAAAACACTAATTTTCTCAATATATATTAGTAGACAGACACAATGTTTACCAACGAGAAGCTGAAGATGGTTTTAAACATAGTTTATTCAACTGAAGGCTTTCCTAGGCTCTACTTAATCGCTTTATATTTGGGGTTGTGTTAGGGATGAACAGCCTAAGTGTTGAAGGAGCAGAAGCTGCAGTGGGACCTATGTGTCTGCCAGTCCTGGGTAGATGTTACACCTGACATGAGCTGACATTTTTACAGTGAGCTTCATATGCATCATATCTTTGACACTGAGCTGTCAGTTAAGGCATCAGTGATGTTACACACCCATCGTAAGTTTTGTTGGTTTTATCTTTAGCATGTTGATTACTCTCCCTTTGTATTTTATGTGCATGCAACACAGAGGAAATTTGTAGGTCATCGCTTTAGTCCTACCTCTCTTGGTAATCTAAACACTGCACCTGGCATTTGCTCCTTCCTCACAGACCTGCCCTGACTTCAGGTATCTTACTGAAGGTGATCTTGAGACTATTGTTAGTGTGGCTTTAGGAGCTGTATAGATAAGAGCTAGTTTTATTTAATTTATCTGAACAGTATAAAGAGGATCATAAAACTCAGTATTGTCAGCCTTTAATAATACTACCACTGAAACCTTTCATTATCTTAATATCAGTGTATTCAAGGAGAGGTTCTTTGTCTCTGTCCTTTTTCTTAAGATGCCTGTTTCTCAGTGTTAAGTAGTAATTGTTGGCTAAGACCACCAGAGGGGAAAACACTATTTCTTGGATAGTAAAACTGTTGATCTAAGCACATCATAATAAACTTTATAAAGTGACAAACACTGTGGCTTATACATTTGTTCATTATCTCTTCTCATTTTTTCCCTGTAAGATTTATTTTCTACGTAGCTTTTTTTCACTGCCTTTGTGGCTCTAGATGCTGAGCTCCCCTTCAGTGCTAAGTTCAACTCTTGTTGCTCACGCGTTTTTCTCTGTCCTATCACCCTCCGGGGAACAATTCTGTGTGTGGTGGATTTGGCTTTTTAAACAGATAAGGAAGGGACCACCAAACACTACACACTACAGGAAGGCATGTAACGGAGATACAGCATAGAAGTCTTCCCCAGAACATTGCCATAACAGGCCATAAGGCACTGCCTCATCACAGAAATCAAGTCCCTTCCAGCTAGATTCTCACTGCCAGTGCCTAAGCATCAAGGCTGTTTCTCTTCACTGCCTTAGAGGAAGCCAGGGACAAGAAATTCTAGAGAGTAGGCAGCGTGAATCGTTTACTGCTCTCTTGAACTCGGATGCCATAACAGTCATGATGACAAGGCACATCAGAAAAGCCAAGTATCACTAGTACAGAAATATAAACTGTAGTATAAATGTTCAGAAGCCACAAGAGCTATGCCTTGCCACTGGGAAACAAAATTACTGATCTCATAATAGTCAACATCCTATGCTCTATATTGTCAGTTATCCAGACATCCCAGGAAGTGGATCACACCTCAGCAGAAAGCAAAAAAAAAAAGATTGAGAATCCCTGTCACTCCTGTTAGGAGAAAGTGTTTCTTCTGGGGTACAAAAGTGGTGACCATTAATGTAAACATGTTATCAAAGCACAGCAGATGATCGCAGAAAGGTTTTCCATATCATTATGGCTAAATCTATACCAGCTTATGCAGTGAGCATCCTCCAGTTCTGCATACACATCTCATACTGGAGAAAGACTTAGGAGGATACTGTTCTCCTGTTCCCCGTATCCTGATTTCTACACAGGGGAAACCTTGACCTGCAAGTCTGGGTAAGTGGGAGATTAGGACCTCTAAATATGTCATGGCACACATCAAAACCTAAGTCCAGGCACAACACAGGACAAACTTCTCTACCTCCTGTACCACCATCCACTCAGTTTATGCTTGGGTGAAGCCTATCTCTGAAGCTTTGAAGAAGAGTAATCCCTCTACTTTCCTACCACCATTGCTCAGAAGCAGTTCATCCTGGAAGAACTCCTCCTCTGTGCCTTCTGTACATGGCCAGCCATGTATAATCATAAAGATAGATGTTCATTTATCAGTAAATGAATGGCAACTAACAGTTCACTCCAAAAAAATCAATGTTACCACACTTGAAGCTTCTTTTTTTTTTTTTTTTTAATGCATTCTGTAGTCATTGATACGTCATGGTTCTCATCAGAAAAGACAACAGCCTGATAGAACAGCATTATTCCTCTACTCTAAACCAGATTATATAAGCAATATTTTTATTGAGTCTTGTATATAGACAAATGATTTCATTTCCTTGGCTCTGTAAGTCACATTTATTTATTCATTTCTCAAAAGTTTTTTCCTAGCTCTGCCTTCATTATTTGAATTTCATATTAAAGTTATGGGAATGAGCCAGACCTTTTATCTTTACCCTAATAAACATCTTGTAATGTAAAAATGAGCACAGATCAACCAATGCGTATGGCTGGTATTCCCTTCATGTGCTCTAACACCTGGCAAAATTATTCATTAATTCAACAGCCACATTTAAAAGCAACAGTTCAAAGGCCTATGAATGGTAGAATAATATGTTCAAAACTGAAGTGTACTTCAGCAGCAGCAGTGTCAGAGTTTAGAGAAAGAATGATTTCCTGTGAGATGGAGGGCTTGGGAGAGTGAGATAGCAGTTAGGAGAATCTCTACTTCGTAAACTTGTTTCTTCAGCCTCTAGCAAGGCCAGCAGAGATTAGCTGACATGCATTTAAGAAGACAGAAGTGTACAGGGGGGAGAATTTTCCACACTAAAGATAAAGAAATCTTTCTTGGCTTATGTGGATTTTTACCCCATGAGTTAGTCATCAGGGGGAAAGTAAATGATTAAGTAAATGCAAAACACAGAAAGCAAAGGCAAAGGTAGAATTTTGGTGCAATTCTTTGATATGTCAGAAGATGAGTAATATGTCACATAGCTTCTATCAGCTGAAGAGATAGTCACATAGAGCTGGCTTTAGAGTTCTTGAACTAGTTTGTTTCAGATGAAATGCACAATGTGCAAGAAGCTGTCCAAAACTGAACTTGCTTCACCTCACGTTACTTGATCCTTGAGGTCCATTTTTGACAAAGACTGATTCCTAGCTCCTCTGGCAAGGTACATATTGATTTTAAGAACAGGCCCAGTTCTATACTGAAGCAAGTAAGTCCCAAGCCTTGATACTACTTGGATGCTTTCACGTAGGGAATCTGTGTGAACTTCAGGGCATAGCAAGACAAAGACTTGGACTTGTGCCATCCTTTGCACAGTCCTAAACACTCATGACTATCTGCAGCATGACTTGAGTATGACTGTCCACACTTGTTCAGACCACTGTATGCACAAAACTGCCTTCTAGGGACAAGAAATATGAAATCCATGACAGACCAGCCAGGACAGGGCACTCTTTGATGCTGCATACAACAAGGTGTTATTGAACATGTAATCTACTGAGCTCCAGATGTTCTGAGTCTTACAATGCAGACACACATTTTAAGATGTGGAGCATGGGATACATGGAGGAGGCCACATACCCATGTCCACTAGACAGTTTAGAGACCCGCTAAGCCTGTCCAGTTCCAAAGCTTTTGCTCTTGCTCTGGTCAGATGTGTTCATTTCAGGGAGCTTGGTTTTGTGCAGAAGTGCTATGGACTTGAGCTTCAGGTGCTGACATCTATTTTGTAACAATTTATTTCTCTCCAGCAAAACTATGCCATCATAAGGGGCCTCATACAATACTTACTGAGGTCCACTGTCATCTTTCAGTGAGAACAAATCCTCCTACTAACCATAGTGGATGCTGGATCAAGCCTCAGGTTGTCTTCCCAGGGTTCAGAAATTAGGCTCTCTTTGTCTCACTTTTTTTTTTTTCCTCTGGTCATGGTACATTTCTCATACAATAAATCACTGGAACATGGACTCTCATTTACATCTTCAGACACTATCTCCAGAGGATGGAAGCAATTATTCCATAACACCTTTCACCTTCTTCAGTCTATGAAATTTTAAATGCCTCCATCCATTAAGTGATTTTAAATTGATCTTCTCCCTTAACTCCCCAATCTTTCCTCTCAAGGTTATTCAATTATATGTCTTGTATTGGGTAGTGTTCCATTAAAGGGCTTCATGTTGTTGATCCAGTAATACGTGTAAACCTTGGGTAAAAGAGAGGCAGCAGATGGTCTTCTGCTTTTATTTTGAGACCTATTTTTGCTGAACTGGATTGTACAGCTAGAAAACTCAAGCCTTCAAAAAAATCTTTTTACTTAGTATTTGAACTGGTCATTTTATCCAGGAAAGCAAGATGCAAAGGGTGGGGTTTGTTTTCTATACCTTCTTCATATTTTAAAAAGATTAGCTAATTAAAGGCTACATTTCCAGAAAGATATATTTTTAATTAATTTTCTAATTGAAGAAGTCACACTTCTGCACACAATTTGAAAACATGACCCTTCGTTTCAGTTGCCCATTGTACAGCAAGGAAACTGTTGTGTTCTAGGTACAGAAACGTTGTACGCTTTCCTAAAGACGTTCCTGCTTTTTAACTGAGTCAGAGCAAGATCAGCTCACTGCATTATGATAATGCTGAGATAGTGTAAAGATTCAGATAATATGCTGGAATCAAAATAGACACCTTATCAAACACATTTTCAGACAGGTGAAAGAGAAATCATATTCAGATATACATAAAGGCAATTTTCTGGCATCGGTGTTTTCCCATTAATTTCCCAAATGATGTCAGTGGCTGACAGTAAACAGAAGCAGTTAACATCAAGTCCTCTCACTGCCTTAAAATGGAACTGCAGATGTGTCATTTGGCACTGTGTCTTGTTTCAGATGTCTATCACGTTGTTATATGTTGAGTCTCTGGAGCAATAAGGTAATAACAAGACTAGCGTGGGAGCAGAGGTGACATATTGCAAGAGCTCACCGTACAACAGGTGCTGCTCTAGGAATACAACCAGTGTTTCAGGCTGAGAAGCACCATCTCAGCTACAAGCCCTATTAACACTGTTGTAATGAAAGAAGACAAATGCTCCTGTAGAAGATTATGAGTGGACAGATATCCCAAGCTTGTACCTCTTTTGATTTGGAGTACAAGGACTTTGCAATGTTGTATTGCATTAGAGGTGGTTAAAGTGAGTGAAGAGCTCTTCTCTCACCCATGATTATTATCTAATGATGGAATCTAAGTCAGCACATACATCCTTAACTGCAGTGGACTTTTGACTAGGTCACATCATTGGCTTCCAGCTAATTTAATCTGATTAAGTGAGAGCTGCCATTGGACCATGGTGTATCCAGGTAACATGCATTCAGCAATTCAGTCCCCATTAGCTTTGGGGTTTATGAATACAAATACTCCAGTTACTGTAGCCTTGGTCGGTGGTGAACTAGATGTTTAGATACTTGGGGTTTTGGCTCACACTCAGTGAACAAACAAACATGCTGATTCCTTCCCTATCAACTGTTCACAAAGTCTTTCTGACTGTAGTTGACAGCAGAGACAGCAGATGGGAACACTGGGAACGACACCCTCGCTCCAAATATTTCAGGCAGTATTTTGGCATCTTAGCTCAAGTTTAGCTCCATTAGAAGGACGTTCTAAAAGAGCATATGGTGAAACAAGTATTTGGAAGTTGGGCAGCACCCTAAATAGGGGGATGGGAAAATTACCATCCCAATGACCTTGTAGTAGATCTGTTTCAGTTTGTGATAGCCCATGTCCCACTGCAAGGCCATTTTAAAAATGCCCCTTATATGAATAAATCCCATAACCATTTTGGAATTTCCACAAAATAATCATAGAAGCACAGAATGGTTTGGGTTGGAAGGGACCTTAAAGATTACCTGGCCCAATTTTCCTGCCACAGGCAGGGACACCTTCTACTAGACCAGACTGATCAAAGCCTAATCCAACCTAGCCATGAACAGTTCCAGGGATGGGACATCCACAGCTCCTCTGGGCAACCTGTTCCAGTGTCTCATCATCCTTCCTGAGGATACTTGAATTGTTATAGGAAGTGGGTTCCTAATATTGCTAGTTTACATTATCTGACATCCTGTTCCTTATGTTTTGAGTGCAAAGCTCTGGCAACCTTCACTGAACCTCAGATGTCTTGTAAGTAATGAAAGTTATTTAATACAACTCAAAGATAGGAGATGTATCACACACACACCAGGCTTACGTTTCCCAGTAGCCAGTCATCATCCACAGTACCCTCTACCTATCATAACCACAGGGTCACTGTCTCTGTGCCTGCTTCTCATAATGGCAGCATATTTGTATAGTGTTTTCACTACTTTTTTTTTTTCTTTTGGCCTTTTCTTGCAGCTGTTGGTTGGTAGCATTTTCCTCTCATTTTGTTCCATGCAACCTCTTTGCACTGAATCCCAGATGCATGTGAAATGGCCACAAAAGAACTATCTGGGTTAAATGAGTACTAAACAGGTTTAAAATTAGTGCTTATTGTTTAGAAGCAGATGCAAGCTTCAAACAAATGCAAAACATCAATGCAAATGCAAAAAAGGAGGGCAATTTGAAAATCAGATTGTAAGTACTTGATTCTATAGGTTGTTTTTTCTAGTAGTAATACCCAGAACAGTTCTGCTAATGTAATGGAAGCACACTGAATAACTACTCTACCAGCATTTGTGTTCGCAGAGTTCATGAATTGGCAAAATAACACAGGTTCCCTGCTATTCTCATTTTAATGAACTGTTATCTCTACAACGTTACTCTTTTAGAAGCTAGTAAACACTGCTACACATCTCTACATTGCATTCTACAGACATTATTATTAGCTTGTAGAGTTATTTTTTGCTGTTTGGTTTCCTTTATGTTTTGCACTATTTTTCTTGAAGGTTACTCAGATCCAGAATCATGGTCCTGAAGATCTGCAGTGATAAAGTCTAATGAGCTTTATCTGTCTATGCTAAATGTAAAATGATGACAGCATATGAGGGAAATGTCTGTGTCCAATTTCTTCAAATACACCTCTGACAAATTCCTATCTTTTTCTGAATTTTCATTCTTTGATCTGCTGTGCAACTTGAAGCAAAATCAAGCAGTATAGTTATGGCAGCATTTCAGGTAATGTCATGGAAGGAGTTTGCTTTAGGCATAAGTAAAGCAGCAGGTTCCTAGCTGGCACATAATTTACAGCAACAAAATCAGGGTCTAAAGAGAAGGCAGTCTCCCGAGTTTAATAGCTGTGGCCTCATTCCTTCACCCAGCTTGTGGAGACTCAGAGGTAGGCAGAGTACTGCTCTTGTGAGCTATTCTTGCAGCACATACAAGACACAAAGACGGAGTGAGCTCCCCAGCTTAAGCAGCTGCCCACTGAGGATGTACTGTGCCCTATTTTGTGTTTGCCCTGCCTGTGTTGTGGTGCTGCTAGTGAGGGACATGGCTGTGCAGCTGGTAGATGTTTCAAGAGCAGGGAAGGAGACAAGGGAAGCTGGATACTGGAAGCTGACCATGGCAGTCTCTTGCAGTTGCTGGGAGCACCTCATAGTGACTGGGGGGCAGACAAACTCATGCAGGGCTGGTGGGGAAGCTGTTTACAGCCAGGCACAGAATGAGACTGGCTGCCCAGGCAGTGGAGTAAGGGCTGCTTGCATCAGGGGCAGAAATACTTAGCCTTGGTTCCCCAAATTTGGAAAGATGGTGCTCTGAATTTATTTTTTTTTTTTCCCTAATCCCTCAGACATATTTAATTTGGCTTTGGCCTTGTGAAGCCTTGATTGAACTGGATCTAAAAATTAATCAACGATGAACTCTGAAAGCATCATGGTGCACAGGAGGGTAGGAACCATCCAGAGTGCCACTGCTAGAAATTCAAGTTCCCTCTGCAAAGAACAGATGAAATGTAAACTCCCCCAAGTAGCCTCCATTACCAGTGTGCTCCAGCTGTGACTCAGTGGGTTCTGGGCACTATTTGTCATATGCTTTCTCTATAGGAAGTAGTTACACTGCACAGAAAAATAAACAGCTTTACAGTAACATTAGGCTGACAGCTTGCATTACTCACTACAACACCTCAACAAAAAAGTTACATCCTCCAAGACTGCAAGATCACCTAACCTGAAGATTTTTTTTTAAGACCTGCTCTTAAAAATTACTTGCAGTCGTCACCTGGATGAAACGTAGTGCTGAGAGGGAAATTAGCTTTCCATACTTGTCCATGAAGTGTGACAAAAATCTGGCAATGGGTGCCAATTAAAAAAGTACTGATTTTGATGTAGATACCCAACTGAAATCAGAACAGGGTCAACAGCTAGTTTCAGAAATAGTTCTGAACATGCATTAAGTGTAATGGCTTTTAGGAAGGAGTTTGATTTAATGACAGCATTTGAGGAGAAAAAGAGTAGAAATCCACTGGAACAAAATGGCCATTATTCCCCAATGTTGCCAGCAGCCTCTTGTGTTAACAGTAGCCTCAGTCAACAGTGGATGCTCACTAGGATTCATTTTCATCACAAGCCACATTCACTTCTCAATATTACCCACATTACTGGTCCATAATTTTACCTGTTGCCTGCATATTTGTGATCCTTCAAATTTGATAGAAATTATTATACTTTGTACCATTTCTGGAGAGAGGGGCCCATGCCAACCTCATAAAGTTCGACCAGGCCAAATGCAAGGTCCTCCATCTGGGTCAGAGCAATCCCAGGCACCAATACAGGCTGAGCTGTGACTGGCTTGAGAGCACCCCTGAAGAAAAGGACTTGGGGGTACTGGTGGATGGGAAACTCACCATGAGCCATCAGTGTGCTCTTGCAGCCCAGAAAGCCAATCGTATCCTGAGCTGCATCAAGAGGAGCGTGGCCAGCAGGTTGAGGGAGGTGATTCTCCCCCTCTACTCCACTCTCGTGAAACCCCACCTAGAGTACTGCATCCAGAACTTGTACCCTGTTACAAGAGGGATGTGGATGTGCTGGAACCTGTCCAGAGGAGGCCACAAGGATGATCAGAGGGCTGGAGCACCTCTCCTGTGAGGACAGACTGAGAGAGTTGGAGTTGTTCAGTCTGGGGAAGAGAAAGCTCTGAGGAGACCTTATTGGGGCCTTCCCATATCCTAAGGGGGCTACAAGAAAGCTGGAGAGGGACGTTTTAGGCTGTTGGGCAGAGATAAGACTGGAGGGAAGGGATTAAAACTAGAGATGGGTCAATTCAGGTCAGACAGTAGAAGAATTTCTTCACCATGAGGGTGGTGAGACACTGGAACAGGTTGCCCAGAGAGGTGGTGGAGGCACCATCCCTAGAAGTTTTTAAGATCAGGCTGGATGGGGCTCTGAGCAACCTGCTCTAGTGGGAGGTGTCCCTGCCCCTGGCAGGGGGTTGAAACTAGATGATCTTTAAGGTCCCTTCCAACCCTGACAATTCTATGATTTCAACTGTTTACCAGTATATAAATATTACGGGTTTTGCATGCATCCTCTTCTTCTGTATTAGTAAATATCAGAGGTTTGAATAGAAGTGGAAATGAAGATCGTATTTTTCTTTAAAATATGTCTCTAGGACTCAAATAAAATAAACATTATTTGCCAGGATGGCTTATACTCACTTTAGAAGCATAGAGTTTGCTCTTACATGTTGTAAGAGTACTGCAGAGTATACAGCTATAACTGTATACAGAATGAACAAGAGAATAGATTGCTGGTTAGTGCTGACAGTAGTGCCTTGGTCTCAGGAATGAGGAAATGTCCCTTCCTCAGCCGCTGGAACAATTTGCAATCACTAGACCTTAGTAAGGGTCTCTCAGCCTGTTGCTAGAAACTAGTTGAACTCAGTTTTCCTTAAGAGGCACCAAAAAAACTTTGGCACACCTCTCTCTTTCATCACATAACCCATGAACTCTGCAGCAAGATTTACCACAGACCGGCATGCCAGGACACCACAGCTATGACTCTTCTTTACTTACTACTCCTTTCCATCCCCAGTCTATCCTTCTGTTTCTGGACATGCCAAAGGCAATCAGGCACATATATATTACTCTGGACATGGAGGCTCTACCATCATGCACGTGAGGTGAAGGCAGATGCTGATCTTAAGCTGCTACCAAGGACTGCAGGACAGTGCTGCAGACACCCAGATCATGCCAGTGAGGAGCAGTGCCACTGTGCCATCACTGAGAAGATGTACAGACCTAGGACATTGATAATTAGCATTTTCATTGTAATCCATGTAGTTACACTGGAGGTATTTTTACTACCCAACTGCTGACTGCTGCTCATAAATACTTGTGTTTGCTTATAAAATCGCTCTAACCATTTTATATAAAATAAAATTCATTCCAGATTTTATTCCTTCTACATAGACATAACATTCTTGGTCACAAGGAATGTATCGGGGGTTCATTTATATCTGGATGTTGTGAAGCTCAGCACTGTCCAACTAGAGGCCAGCAAAATGATTCACAAATTACTTCACATCACCATATACCACTACAAAACAAACTTCTGTAATATAATTCAGCTGTCTTGTTGCTGAAAAGCAGACCGCCTCAGTTGTAGCTAAAATCTTAATACCTTCAATTTATGTTCACCGCTTATTCCAAGGGAAAAAAACAAACAAACAAAAAACAACACACACTTTTTGGTAGATACCAATCATTCCTGATAAAGAGAAGGTAGGCTATAATACTTTACAAGTTCTTTCAAATGATAGTAGTGGGAACCATAGTTCAAATCACTGATTCCTAAGACCTCACTAGAACACACTGTTTATGCACGTGAACTGGATTGTTTCTACATAGAGAACAGCCCTGTGACATCACTTCCAAAGCATACTTGCTGACAACAGCTTTCTAGTCTGTGTAACTTCTGCTTTTATCAAATCTGAGATCCACAGAGAGGTTCCTTCACATTCTGACCACCCACAGTATGGAGTAATGAATATCCAGAAATAATGTAGTGTTCCTCTATAAAGCGTACTACAAACCTTGCCTTCTCAAGATCCTTTACTATATCCCCAGGAAATACTCCACACTATTCCTCCTCAGCCTATATAAATGAGCCTTTACAAATAAGATAGATATACTGCATGTATTATACACACAGAGAGAAAGAGAGATACTTTCTAAGCTTATTTCTGTGTAGAATGAAAAACAAACACAAAGAAAGGGAAGGAGAAGAAAAAATACAGAAGATGGAAAAGTTACTGTTTAAAAATACAGTGAGATTATTTTAAAAGGAAGCTTGCATCACAGTTGAGACAAAAAAGTCCTGGTAGGGACAAAATGTACATCAATATCTAGAGAAAAAAAGAGGAGGGAGAAAAAGAACTGTTAATGAGTAAGATCTTAATTCATTGTGTTTCAGGTATACAGCTGTATTTCCCATTATAACCACAAGATTTCAATGGTCAGATTGCTGTATATTGACATGAGTGTGTTTCATAAGGTAGCATTAACTCACAAAACTATAAAGGAAAGAAGTGTAAGAAAAGCAAATTTAAATAGTACCCATTCGGACATTATCACAAATACATATGCAAAAAATGGAAAATTAGAGGTGACTTTACTCGGATAACTGGAGAAGGTCACAGACCTGATTTTCTTCCTCCATTTTTAGCATTATGAAATGGAAAAAAATATGTTTGAAATTAAGAAGTAACAGCTCCCTGAACCCTTGCAAATCCCACGTAGTTCTTCACTGGAGAGTGATTTTGACATAGTGCTACAATCGTAGAAAAGTGTCAACATCATTATAGTGTCCTGCTGAAGAGCCTTACATGGATTTTAATGAAAGAAATAATGAATGGCTAAATGCACCTTCCCTACTTTATTGTTTCATAACAGTAAAAAGGATGTGCTCAAAAGTAGCTTTTAAGATTCCATTAGTATCTGGTTCTTGTCTGTATTTTGTTGATTCCTGCTGGTGAGTCACCTACCCCTGGAGATGGTCTCTAGCTAGGCCCTTTTTTGGATCTGAAAACCTTAGATGCAGTTGGGCTTAAGCAGCATCGAGCCACCACTGTTAGCCAAGACCTCTGGCATGCTGCCCTGTGGTGGGAACGCATGGCTTGGGACTCCCCCCAGGGCACCCATAACATGTAAGAGCTGTGTACCCTTAGGGCCACACAGCAGCCTACAAGTCCTGTAACAGACACAGACTTTCGTAGGAAATTTGACTCAGACCGTAAGTCTTCAGAGAATTACAAGATATCAGAGCAAGGATTACAGGCTTTTGAGACATTCCTATATACATACACACAGAGAGACCTCTTAGAAGTCTTCTAATTCCTAGTGCTGGAGAAAGGCACAGCAGGAACACAGTTTGCAACTGACATTTTCTTACCTCAAATAATATGAGCTAAATACCTGTGCTTTGGGCAAGTAAGAAACCGAATCATCAGGTAAGAAGGTTATCTGGGTAGCCAGCATGGATTTACCCAAGGGAAGTCATGTTTGATTAATCTGATAGCCTTCTGTGATGGTGTGACTGATGATGTTGTCTACCTTGACTTCAGCAAGGCTTTTGACACTGTTATGGGAATAACATCCTCACGGGAAAGCTCAGGAAATGTGGGTTAGATGAGTGGATGGTGAAATGGGTTGAGAACTGGCTGAACAATAGTGCTCAGAGGGCTGTGATCAGTGGTGCAGAGTCCAGCTGGTGCCTCTAAGTAGTGGTGTTCCCCAGGGGTCAGTTCTGGGTCCAGTCTTATTCAACACCTTCATCAGTGACCTGGATGAAGGGATGGAGTGCACCCTCAGCAGGTTTGCTGATGATACTAAACTGGGAGGAGTGGCTGATACACCCGAAGGCTGTGCTGCCATCCAGTGAGATCTGGACAGGCTGGAGAGCTGGGCAGTGAAGTTCAACAAGGATAAGTGTAGAGTCCTACACCAGGGGAGGAATAACACCATGTACTGGTACTGGTTAGGGGTAGACCTGCTGGAAGGCAGCTCCACAGAAAAGGACCTTGGGTGTCCTGGTGGACAATAAGTTATCCATGGGACAGTAATGTGCTCTTGTGGCCAAGAAGGCCAATGGTGTCCTGGGGTGCATGAAGAAGAGTGCGTTGAGCAGGTTCTCCTCCCCCTCTACCCTAGTGAGACCATATTCGAAGTACTGTGTCCAGTTCTGGGCTCCACAGTTCAAGAGGCACAGGGAAATTACGAGAGAGAGTCCAACAGAGGCTACAAGGATTAAGGGGCTGGAACATCTCTCTTATGAGGAAAGGCTGAGATCTCCAGGGCTGTCTATCCTGGAAAAGAGAAGACTGAGAGGGGATCTTATGAATGTTTACAAATATCTGCAGGGTGGGTGTCAAGTAGAAGGGGCCAGGCTCTTTTCAGCGGTGCCACAGATTGAGTATGTACCAGCAGAGGTGCCCACAGAGGCTGTGGAATCTCCATGCTTTAGGATACTCAATATGCTGCTGGATGAGACCCTGAGCAGCCAGATCTAACTACAAAGTTGACCCTGATTTGAACTCAGAGCTGACCAGATGGCCTCCAGAAGTCACTGTCGACCTGAATCACTGTTAGCATTCTCTGAAATGGTAAGAGGAGGGATTTCAGGTGCTTTATCACATATATGAAATAAACACCTCCCCCACAACATAAAATAAACCAGCAGTACTATATTTGTTTATATTTCTGAGGTAATCAAAACACACAAGAGGCTCATATATTCCTCACACAATATTTGCCTCAGCAATGTTGCAATCTGTAGTAGAGACAAAGGCAGGTGAAAAGTATGAGGAGAAGACTAGGTCATAGTATAATATCCAAGCAGGGAAGATCACTCCAGATAATAAGACTCCAGTATGACAGCATGGTTGTTATTTACACTGCTCATCCATGTGGAGAGAATGGGACATAAAACTCATTGACAGCACATTTATTATCTCTCACCAGGTCTTAAAAAGTAAATACAGCTATTTGCTGTGTTTACTGGATGGAATTATCTCTTTTAGGACCCAGATAGACCACAAAATACTTGGGAAAGATGAAAAAACATTACAGAAGTCATGCATTGTGAATGCTGTATGACTTAGTACAACCAACATTTAGCATTGGCCTCAGCAGCACAGGATTCATGACACAGAATGAAACTGTGATTTGGCATGTTTTTGCAGTGTAATAATATAACCATTTAAGAGAATAATCATATTTGAATTTCTTCTTTAGTTTGCTCCAGTTTCATTCACACAGCATTTAATTCTGAGCTCTGTTTCTGAAGATAGTAATTTAATTGAAATCATTGAGAGAGGATTTTGCTTGTCCACGTTGCAAGCACAAGTTTATAGGGTGTAGGATGGATTCAAAATTGTTGCACATTACAGAAGCACTACAATTATGTACACACACCAGAGAGACCCCAAAGGTACCTTCATCCCTGTGACTACGTATTCACCTCTGCAGGCAAGCCATGAGGAGCATGGAACAGACAGCCCTTGTGGTCTATGCAAAATAGTTATGTATTTCACCTACAAGGTCCAAAACCAAATGTATTTAAAAAAAACCCAAACCACTAGTCTGGCAGTATCACCAAACTGATGACTAGCACCCTTCCCACCTCTTATTTGAACACTTCTCTGTATACAAAGCTAGCTTCAGGTTTTTCCTGTGTCTGAAGAGACAAGAGTACGTACGTTTCACATCCTGGAAAAGTGACTGCTGGAAAAGGCTGGGTATTCTGGGAACTGAGCTATCCCTTCATCTCTCCTTTCCTCCTAAACATGTTAGTAATTTGGGAATTAATGAGATTTTTTGAGAGGAAAACTTACTAGCTTAGTAATTTTAGCATTGATCCATCGATGGATGTGGAATCCTTAGTGTACTGAAGTTTTATATGTAAAGTGGAAATGTCTTGGAAGAGGAAACTGAACTCAGTGCCTGGATTTTGCCATAGCTGGAGGGTGTTCAAACTCCCAGGAGAGAATGGCGTGATCTCCTCTCCTATTCTCCCAAAACATTTGGTAATCAGTTGGTCGTTGTCACGGAGTTGATTATTATTTGTAGGGGAGGCAAAGAGTACGAAAAGGTGAAGTTGATGCAGATGCTTGATTTCAGGAGCAGATGCACAGCAGAGATTTAGGGTGCCCTTCTTTGCAGCCCAACATTGGTCAGTTTTGAGAACTGCAGGGTTTTTAAGCAGTCCTTTCTCCTCAGCTTTCTTTTTTATTATTTTTTTTCCTAGGTTAGGTGGTTTCTGGGTCAATTCATCAACTTCTGAAATAAGCTATGAGGCATTTTAGCCTCTGGCTGAAAAGGGTACACAGCTCAGTATCCTTTGAAGAAGGACACCAAATGAAAGCAAATACAGTGAGGGAACAAAAAAGATTTGCCAAGAGCAGAGTCATGGAGGATTCTCTGGTCTTCCATTGAACACAGTTTTTCTTGAAAATTTATGAGCAGATGAAGCCCTGAAGCAGGTTTGTGTAAGACCCTTGCACTCGCACCCCACTGCTGCAGTAGCCTGGCTACCTTGAGGAACAGTAGTGGGCTGAAGGGCACCCGCTGGATTCGGCAGTCAACACTAACACACCCTTGTCTTTTCACAGATTTTAACATACAGCTGTAAGAGAGAACTCAAAACATTCTGTGACTAGAAATACTTACCCAGGCACTGCTTTTCCTCATTTGTGAGAGTGAAAAGAACACACCAGAAGAAAATTTTGAGAGTATTAAATACATGTAGGTAAATTGGGAAGTCTAGCCTATGTATATCTCCAAACTTTGCTAGACAATGCAAAATACTTTGGTTTTAAAGGTTCTGATAGCACAGAGTTATGTAAAAAAGATGAAGAGATGGGGTTTGGCATGAAAGGCATTGTCATAACTAATGACATGACTGTATTTATCTAAATGTCTTTGCCTTAAACTTCTTAATAGAAATAACACTATTCTACACCTAAAGTTTCTATAGTCGTGCAGTCAAACCAGTCTTGAAATCAAGATGTGTTTCAGAACATCCAAGCAATGTTAATCACTATAAGATCTCTGAATCACTAGATATGCTATATTTGACTTCATTCATAGCAGATAGAACATTGGAATGCTTTCAAAGACCAAAACAGCCCATTTTCTCTACTTCAGTCACTACTCACAGGCTCTCCACTTAAATATAGGAAACTAATGAGAACTGCAAAGTAGAAGGGATTGCTATTTAAATAACCATACACTAGTGTTTGTACATATCATTCCAGCTGCTGCTGTGTTGGACAGGATTGGACTGTCTGTTTTTTACAGAATATTAACTCACACTGACCTAGAGCTAAACTCACCCAACCTTTACTTAGATTGAAAACTGAGATTGCAATAATAAATAAAAAAACCAAACCAAAACAAAACAACAAAACCACCCACAAACCTTTGCTCATTCACATTTAATTCTGACTTAATTTAATGCTGTATGGTTAGAGTGAGCAGACACATAGAATCAGAATGGTAAACCCTTAAGTGTATTGCAGTTGATTAACAGGAAGCACAGGAAACTAAACAAAAAAAGGAACTAAGATGGAAAATTAGGAAAAAAACCCCACATTTAGAAAGCTGACTTCACAATTGTCATTGTATCAGGGACATGTCCTTTGAAGAATGGCATTCAAACCCAGGGGAAGCGAATAGCACAATTTTGAAGTAAAAGACAGGAGACCAATTAGGAAAGCTGAGAGGGAAATTGAGGAGCAGATATGGAAAGACAGACACAAAGTAATACCTTATATAAATAACCCGTGGAGCAGGATGGTTTGGAAAGAATCAGTGGTTCTACTGGGCTCTCAGGGAATGAAAGGGGCAATAAAAGGGGATTTTAACCACATCTGTTAAAAGCTCTTTTTGCTTCGTGCTTGTCAGAGAAAATATTTGTCCTCTCCATTATATAAAGAGGAGGTACTGACAGAAATTAAAGCTTTTGAGATTTTCTTTAAGACCTTTTAGAACAAAATACTTTAATTAGTCTTGAGGCACCGAAGAACCAAGACTTGATTCATGAGGGCATTAGTGGTGTTTAATTGATGTCTCATCACCACTGGATGTAGTCCAAACTTTAGACCCTTGCAGCTTTGATCCAGAGGGTGTGCTTAGCACTCCTTGGTTATTGTGCAAGGAACCTCTTTGGTCCTGAGCATGCTGAGGTCCAAAGTACTTCACTGTGTTTTTTATGAGAAAGTTGTTCCCTTATCACCACCCACACTTTGCTGCTTCTTCTTCTAAATGCAACACCCTGCATACTCCAAGATGGACTTTCAGGCACTATGGGCCACCAGGACTGTGGTTAGACTATTAAGGAAATGTCTCTGTTCTTCTCATATATCAAGGGGAAGCTCTGGTTTTGTATTGTCTGGATGATTGACACTAGGATGAGCTTTCAGGCCATGACAGAGACATATCATGACACTTCTTGAGACAGAAGCAGTTCAGGAAGGTATGTAGACAGAGTCTATTCAATATCAAACTCATCTGCTGAACCATCTCATGATCAGGGATTTTAGCAATTGAGAATCTGGCATGTCCATTTCAGATTAGGTTATGCAACTCCCTGCTGCTTCTCATGTTTCCAGATGAATTTATTCTAATGTGCATCCAAACTGCAAAAAAAGCTAGGCTGTTGCTTCTTATTGAATAAACAAACCCTGTTTACTCTTTATCTGCACCAGTCTGGTGTGAGGAGGAGCTGGGCACAAGCACCGTGGTGCCTTGACATTAGTGGGAGAGGAGGTTGCTGAGTTCCAACCAGGGGGTCTGAGCCCACTGCAGAGTCAGCTCCATCAGCATATATGCCCTGAGAGTTATCTGCTTGCTCTTGTGAGGCTGGTCATTGGGGAGATCTTTTCAAAGGTGACTCTGACAGCAGAGACTCGCCTTCAGTTTAAGTATTTCACCTCTCCCTCTTCTTCACTAAACAGAGCCTGTGTTTACTTCATCAGTAAACAGACAAAACAGTTGTCTGCCCATCATTTCCCTTAGGTGGCAATGTATGCAAATCTGATGTCCTATTTTTTTTAACAGAAATTATGTTTTACCATTTTAGGATGATGGAATGTTCTTAAGAGTTGCATTTTAGTGAGATATCCTGAAATTTCAGGTATTGAAATAAAACTAATTACAGAGAAAGACTGTGAAGCAAATTGATACAGATGTCTATGATACAGAAATAAACATTAATGGAGGTCTGTATTAATGGAGAAAAATCAAATTCACTCTCCAGTCTGACTAAGTCAAACATCCTACAAGTGCATTCTGCAGTGAAAGACAATGACAGTTGGGTTTGTTGCATTTACCAAACTTTGTAGTTACGTGCAGGAGGTTTCTTATGTCTTCATCATTGGTGCTGCTTCTGTTTACCCTCTGCTGATAGCTGAGAGTTTTTGAAGATATGGGCATCCCTGTGTCATGACACCACTTGACATCATCATGAAACAGTCTATGAATTGCCATGGGAGCAAATCAAATACCAGCAGGCCTCCTGATTCTGGTGGAAGCAAGCTGCTAGCTCTTGATTTCTCAGTTCTCAGCTTTAGTAATGGTACTTACCAAGCTAGCTGGTAATTCCTTCCTTTCCCAGGATTTCTCATGGGCATTGGTTTCTAGGGTTACCCAGTCTCTTACTGGATGCTTCAGGAAGACCTTTACTTTTAGAAGTGTGGTTTTGAGTGGAAAATTAGCCCATTTTCCCGGTGAAATTGCCAAGGAAGGGACCAGATAAAGTAGGGAGCACAGACTATAAACTAGACTCAAAAACCTTCATTTGTTACAGAAAGCAGTCTGAAATTCCATTCTAGTAAGCAAGTAAATCAATAAATAATAAAAATAATGTTGACAAGGTTATAAATAGACATCAAAGTAAACAACCCATTAAGACGAATGGTAAAGTTTGCACTCCTCTTAGAGCTATTGATTCAGTCTGGATGCCTGTAGATTTGTGAAAACAGCACCGCAGCATCCACATTTTAGAAGGTTTTTCATTCTACCAAGAATTGCTGTATTGCAGAACAAACCAAAACTGTAAAATCGTACAAGGCAAATTGTTAGAAGATGCTCCACATATTTTCAGCTTTATGTTATTAAACTCTGATGATTTTTTTTTTCCAGTAGCAAGATTCTGCCACTGAAGTAATAGCAATAGAATTGGGGAAAAAAAAAAAAAAAATTTTAAAAAATCAGTTTGGAAGAAAAAACATGGTCCACTTCAAAGTACAGTCTTTACTCTATGAGACACCACCTCATGAGCAGTTCTGAAAACATTTTTTTGATGACAGGCATTTATACCTTGATTTTTATGCACATAATCCTCTCCTAATTCATGTTACTTGTGGAAAAGCAGAATCTATTGATCATAAGAGATAACCCTTAATACAAGATTGTTGGTTTTTTTGGTTTTTTTTTTAAGATAGAATCTCGTGTCTCAAATGCTGAGATAAAAGTTTTGTGGTTTTGTACATGGAAATAGAATTCTAGATGAGCCACTTTTCCTCCATCAATTAGACAAATAGTTCACACACAACCATTTTTACTTTGGACCTACAGCCAGGTAAGATGAATACAGCCCTTGCATTCTGTCACTGCCTGCATGAATGCCCTCCAATTACAAGTTCCTTTTTGGTCATGCACACTACCAGCATTAAAAAACTATCACCAATAGGTTATGGATTGTCATTTTCAAAACCACAACTTTTTCACAGAGCATGAACTTCAAAGCTGGTGGAATGTTCTTTTTATTTGCTAATGAATTGATACTCCTTTTGACCATTTGTAGTCCTTCATGAAGACAAGTTTGGAAGTGACAGGATGTATTATTGGGTCAATGATTTCCCCTGGTGTTAGACCATCTCTCCTTATAATTTGGATACAGTGGCATGTTGTTTATTATCTAGATTGCATATACATGTACAGGCAGGGTCTTCAAAGGTCCAGGATGTCTTTAACTTGAAAAAAAAAATGAGATTGTTCATAAAGAATATATGAATTATGCCAATTTTTTTATACAATGAAATCCAGCCAGAGATCCTTTGAACTGGACAATAATGACAAGAGCTTATAGCAAAGTGGAAGGATGACAGACCACCTTCTGAGGTGGTTGCTGGTACAGACCCTGATGAGAAGATCTGTCTTTCATACTGAACTAAATAAACTTACACAATCACTGGAATATTTTGTCGCATCTCGCGTTCTCAAATGGTTTCCAGAAGCATTCTCCTCTCAGGATTCTGTACCTGGATCTAGCTATCCTCCTATGAACTGTATCAGTCCTAAGTTTGTTCTCAATACCTCTTCTATATTTTTGCATGTGGTGTTGTCTCCTGATAGAATAAGTATCAGTCTAGCCTAGCATTACAAACATTCTTACACGATCCACATGGCTTGGATAAAAGAGGAGTCATTTCGTGATGATCCGTTCTTTTGTTTAAAATTGTCAGCATTATTCTTCCATATAGGATTGATTCAATGGATCATATTCAAAAAGGAGACCATAGGCAGAACACTAGTTTGGGGTTCAAAAATGTAAAATATTGAATAGAATACAGACTTGATCAGGAATAAGAGCACCCTTCCAGTGGATTGGAAGGTACACAAAAGCACTCCTTTCTGCTTCAAGATAGATAGTTTGATCTAATTGCTTAAGCACTGTTTCAGATTTCTATTGGTAGTCATCCAGCCTTCACAAGAATGCTACTGTATCTTGAACAGTGACCAAAATTCATGGGCTGTCAGCTTTCTCTCTACTATTTCACAGAACACCTGAGAAGCACTCATAGTGGGTTTGTGGTTGATCTATTACCACCTCTTTCAATCTAACCATTAATTGTCCTTAAAGGTTACCACCTTTAATCTTGATGTCCCTTCTGCACTTTTTCTTTTTTTTTTTTTTTTAAATAAATCTCAATACCAAGGAACAGAATCACAGAATGTTAGGGGATGGAGAGGACCTTGAAAGATCATTTAGTCCAACACCCCTGCCAGAGCAGGACCACCTAGAGCAGGTCACACAGGAACACATCCAGCTGGGTTTTGAATGTCTCCAGTTGTCTTTAGTTTGCAAGTCTAATTGTCACACAAAATTATACATGTGGATTCAGCCATATGAAAGACTCTCATTGTCACCTATCTGTTAACATCTGGTCTAGAATTAAAGCAGAAGAGAAGAATGGTCTTACCTACTTATATGGACCATCTCACTGGCAATACATTGGAGAACATTCCAGTAGTATTTATTGAACTATATACTACGCTGCTTCTCAAAGTCTGTCCAGAATCCTGTAGTCTATCACATGGGATTCATGGACTCCCACTGTATGAACCCAGTGGTTTTCCTTATCAATTCAATTGACTTCTGATGACTCAGATGCACAATGTCATCGTTATCACAAGGTAAATACCTTTCTATCTGAAAATAGCACAGATATGGTAAGAATTAAATTAGGGATACTTAAGCATGTTGAATATACTCAACAAAAGGAGGCACGGTCCCTCAGAGAGTTTACCTTTTTCATTTATAACCTGAATCTCCATTTCTGTCCTATAAAAGTTCTCTTAAAACTGGCTGGCTTTACAGAACAGGGCAGTTCCTGCCTGTCTGCCTGTTAAAAGGCAGTTAGAAGCACTGCTGGAGAATAAGGCAAGCAGACTCCTGGCATAGAGCTCTGGGATTGAGAAGTTTCCACTGTCTAATGGAATGTGCGGCAAACCTCTCTGGTGGAAGAAAAAGGGAGAATAAGGAATCCTCAGGAAGATGTCTTTTCCTTAGGGACCCTGCTTGTGGTTTTCTCAACTTCTGTTTATTTTTAAAAGTATGCTGATAAGGAAGTCATTATGGGGATCGTGTAGATGTGAACACTGTGTTCCGTTAATGGAACTTCAAGGATGTTGTTTTGCATCTTGCCTAAGAGGCCAAATACATCAACTTTATAATATACTCAATCTGTAAAAGCATTTGTCCTTAAAACTCCAGTCTCCTCACAAAGACGAGTCTTCTGTTAATGGAATCAATTAGTAGAATTCAACATATCAACAAATGAGAGCAAACAAAGCCAAACAAAACCATTTTTGCTTTAGGTTGGTTGATTTTTTTTTTTTTTTAATGAAACCTGTTGGCTTTTGCCTTTCAGTCCCATCCCCCTTTACTTGCTGCTTGTTTCACTGCCATTATGCCTAAATTAATGATGTGTTTGGCAGTCAGAAAACGATCCAATTGGCTGCAATGTCACAGTTTGAAAATGCTCATCAGTCCTGCAGCCTACTCATTTTTTATGACTGACATTAACACAGCCATTGAACAGTGTGCATGCTGCTGCACTTCTCGCACACCCAGCACACAAATAACAACATCACATTAATTTGGTGGCTGTGCAGTCACGCTCACTGAGTGTGGGAAGATCCATTGCAGAGGACTGGGGAGGGAATCATTGCTGGATGAATAGTGACTCTGCAGATAACTCTGGGAGCCCAGGCTGGTGTTGCACAATCCCTTCTAGAATAAAGCAGGATATATTTTTAGAGGGGGAGTGCTCTTAAGTGGGCAAGCTAGCCTAATTGCATTTCTAACTACTTGGCTACAGCAAGAAGGCAGAAAAAACAAAGCTATTCATGTCAAAGTCTCTCTGGCACTGACTCAACAAAAGGATCTGCATGCCTTGCAGTGCTAAAATGGAAATCCCTCTCTTCCACCATCTAGATTATCAATGACAGTATCAGTACAGCAACCAGGACAGACTCCTGTGAAAGTCAGCACAGTTTAGTCTTCCATTTTGGTGGTGAAACACCACAAACAACACTCTAAACACACTTTTCAAACTCATTTTACAGATACCCATTATTTTTTTTTGTCTGTACATTTTTTCCTTTGCTTGCTTATGTAAGTGTCACGTGAAACAGTGTCAGAAGTTTTACTAAGATCAAGAAAAATAAGCATCTGTTGCTTCTCCTCAGTGAGAAAGGTTTGTTACCCGCTTTGAGAAATAAATAATATTTGTTTCATGTTTTTTTGTTCTTGGCAAATTAATGGTGACTGCTTCTCATCTCCTTATTTTTCAGGTGATTAGAAATATTTTATTTGGTTGCTCATTTCTTTTTAGAAACTGAAGTTAGTTGGGTAGTCTATAATTTCTCAGCAACATTTCTTTTTAAGACAGAAACACCATGGTTGTCCAGAGACAATTTGATGGACATTTCATTTACCCTTCACAAGTGTTCAAAGGTAACTTTGAACAGCCATAGGATTTCATCAGTCAGTTCTTTAAGTATCCTTGGAGGAAATTCATCAGGCTTAGCTGACAGAAAAAGCTCTCATTTATGTTCTTCCTCTTTACAAGGCTGAGGTCTTGCTTACCCTTTTGTGGCTGGAATTAGTTGTATTACCTGGCACCTCAAAAATTACCTCTTTAATGAAAAGCAATGTAGAAAAACTTATTTCAGTGGTTTTGCCTAGAAGGAATCTCTAATACTTAAGCACTGATATCATAGCTATTATAGCTAAAAGCATTTTTCCCCTAGGTCAAGTGGAAAAATCTCGAGAAATGAACAAATGAACATTTTCCCCTCTTAATTCTTTACTCATCATTCTGCAGTGATTTTTTTCTTGAACTTAAAAAAAAAAAAAAAAACAACCCAAAAAACAAATCCAACCTAAAAACACTGGGTCACTCACTGCGCTCAGCCTTCGGAGCCAGCGCGGCCTGTCCCTGCGGCAGCCAGAGGAGCGGCAGACGCGGCGCTGAGGGCTCGGTCTCCTCCAGGCGGGCTGCACGTGCCGAGCTCTGTAACCCCCGCCCCTGATTCCGCGTCCCTTGCGAGCGAGGCGGGGCCAGGACAGGGCGGAGCCGCAGCCACAGCGGGCGATTTAACCGCCTCCGGGGCGAGCCCCCCCAAGGGTGCGGTGTTGAGTGCCCTGGGTGGGGGAGAGGCTGCTGGTGCGGGCAGCTGTGGCGGCAACCCGGGCAAAACCCGTCGTTCAGAGAAATGTGGCGACCCAGGCAGCGGTCCCGCGAAGACGGGCGGGTGCCCAGGTCTCTGTCTGCAGGGAGTGCCGGAGCCTGGCGCTGCTGGGCGGCAGCGAAGACAAGGCCTCTGGTAGAGGTGACCGGGTGAATGATTTGCTCGGCTGGTGGCTGCGCTGAAGGAGGAGGGGGAATGGCTGAGGAGGATCAGGGAGGGCGAGAGGGAGAGAGAGCAGTGGACTGAGAATTCACCATCCCAGAGGTGTAAGAAGGAGGGATGGATTTCACCAGAAGCACAGGATCCCCCACCATCTTGCAGCCCGGTTACCAGAGGGGACCTAAGAGGGGTGGTTTATCTGGATTTCAGTAAAGCATTTGACACCATCTCCCACAGCGTCCTCACCGCTCAACCGAGAAAGCGTGGTGTAGACAATCAGGGGGAGAGCTGGACTGTGAACTGGTTGAAGGAAAGAAGTCAGAGAGTTGTGGTCCATGGGGTAGGGTCCAGTTGGAGGCCTGTATCTACTGGAGTCCCTCAGGGGTCAGTACTGGGACCAGTACCATTCAACATAGTCATCGATGACCTGGATGAGGGAGCAGAGTCAGCAGGTTTGCTGATGACACAAAGCTGGGAGGAGTGGCTGACACACCAGAAGGCTGTGCTGCCCTTCAGAGAGACC
>JANIJG010012996.1:60673-82410 GCA_024611175.1 Megaceryle torquata | reverse complement strand
TGAGTCACCATCCCTGGATGTGTTTAAGGGTCGTTTAGATGTGGTGTTGAGGGACATGGTTTAGGGGTGAACTTTGTTTATCCCTAGAATAGGGTTAATAGTTGGACTTGATGATCCCAAGGGTCTTCTCCAACCTGAATGATTCTATGATTCTAAGCAAAAATTCTAGAAATCTAGGAATTTAGATCCCATGGAAATTCAGATACAGTTCTCTGTAGTTTTCCTCCAAAAAAGATATACATTGCTTAGGAGGCTAAACAAGACACCTAGAGAGGAGATACTAAAACAAGTAACACCCCAAATAACTTAAAATAAATGACTTTATCCTTGCATATGATTTTTTCCCTACACTTGCCACAGTCACTGCTCTGTGGCCAAGGCTTTGGAAAAAGGTATTCTGAGCTGGTTCTGATCTGTAAACATTAGAAAAGCTTGTCCTTAATGCCTTCAGAGATGACTGAGGTTTGGTAATAAAAATTCCTGTAATGAAGACCTTACAGTTCATTAGCATATCTAGAAACACATATGAAATAGGTCAATCAACATATGGGCAAACTAAGGCAAATACAATGCAGGGCTAATTTAAACATGAGACTACTGGCTTCAAGTGTTCTTTACAGGCATATTTTCTATTAAGAAGCTGCAAAGCATGTGTTCCACACTGAAGGTGGAAACTGCACTTCATTCTTTCTTCTGGTTGACCATGACCTGGTTGTCCAAGAGAAAGTCAGACATTAGTATCTGACAGCATCTGAACTAAAGATGAAGCTGTATGCCCAAGTGGATATGGCTTACTACCCGTCACTTTAATTAACAAGCAGATTCTTCTGTGCTGCAGGAACATGCAGTCCATACTTGGTTATCTTTCACTAGCTCTAAGGTGGATGAAGCACAGCTGAAAACCAGGTATATCTCTAGCAGTAACACTCAATTGTTGCTGACTGCATTTCCTCAATCCTACTCCTGTAGAACACTTGCACAAGCTGATCATCTTAGTCTTCCTTTTTGGAAATATATCTGCAGAACTGCAATGAAGTTCAGGAACTAAGTTTTAGATTCTATATATTTTATTTATATAAATATGGTCTGTAATACTAAGCTTGCATGCAGCCAGAACTCAGAACTTTTTTCCTCAGCAGAAACAAAAATCATATTACTGGAATCAGAGATCAGCTTCAACTTCCTCACATAGTTCAGACTCGTGCTTCACAACACAGTCTCCAAAAACAATTGCCAAACTTCCACTAAAAATGTAGCTAGAAGATTGAGGCAGTTGGTCAGAACTGGGTAATCTTAGAGAAAGAAAAAAGATAAGTTAATTTTGCACTGTTGCTTCAGGTAGGTCTCTACACAAGTTGAGAAAAGATGGAGACTACTACTGTAGAGGCTCCTGTATTACTTATGTGTATAGTATAAACAAAGTTAAAATCTGTTATTTTCTGCTGGTTTCACAGTACAAATAAATGTCTGAAGAGAGCATTCTGCACTGACATGATAAGATTAAGACCAATATGGGAGCACACCCCTCTCCCTTGATTTAGTAGTTCTGGCTATTTTTAGTCTTTTTTAAAAATAATGTGCACTGACATAATTTAACCTCTTTTTTCATAGCAGGCTACATTCATCTGGAACATCACAGGCATTTCCACCACTGCAGACCTGAAGACAAATGTGACTGAAACAAGGAAGGAAAAATAAAAAGGCACACAAGAGAAAACTCTTAAGTTTGACAGTTTTTAAATCGTGATTTTTTTATTTTTTTTTTTATTATTCCCACATTTTAAACAGGAGGGTTCTTTTGTGTTTAAGTGTAAATCCACCCTGGCACCTAAGCCCTACACAACAGCTTATTCCCCACTAAACATGGTGTCACTACAGCCATACCTGTGCCACTCAGCTTGGGAAGCAGTCAGTGGTGTGCGCACACGTTCGGCTGAGTGCCTGTACCTCTCTGCCTATCTCTACAGTGCAGCTATAGACAGTCAGCTTACAGGAGGCTGTCATGCACTATTTATAGTCCCTGTCTTTCATTCCCTCTCTTCCTCTACCTGCCCAGTTGAACTGAGCACTAAAGCAGGAAATAACTGTCTCATGAACGTCAACATGCTTCCTGCTCTTCTAAACCTGAGAGGAGAGTAGTTCTGCAAGGTCAGATAACTTCTCTCAGCATGCCCAGTGATGCACAGCATTTCCAAGAAAATACAATTCTGTGATACATCTCTGCTTAAGCTCTGTGATACTGAATTTGAAGCAGACATGGATATCCCATTTTATTTGTATGCCTTAAAACACAGAGGACTGATAATCCTTTTTACTCCTGGCAAATCATCTATGCCATGGATTCACAGCAGTCAACACTTACACATTAATTTCACATGTTGGAAAAAGTTAAACTACATTTAGCATTAGAAGCATCGAGCAACAGGAGCTTGCCACCACACCCCAAATACAAGCCTCAGGAGAAGAAGTTCCACCACTCAGTTACATATGTTACGTTTATGGTACTTTTTAGGTCTTGCAAGTAGCAAATGAGGAAAGTTCTCACAATGTCCTCTTCACTGTTAACTTCACATTCTTTGCCTGTCCTTCTGCATTTGACATTCAAGTAGTGAACAGCGGCATATCAGAACTGTTCCACAAGTAACTGTGCGAGTTCCAGAACCACCATATCAACTTTATGCAGACAAAATTCTTTAAGGCCATGAAGATGTCCCTTTTTCCCCCAATCCCAGTTGTATAAACTTAGTTTTCAACATCTGGCGACAAACATACATACTGGATCACAAAGGACCAAATTTTCTTGTTGTTTTCCTTCTGAGCTTCCTTAATTAGGAGTTCAGTATTTTAAAAGTAAAAGGTAAGAAATGAACTGTGGTATAGAACTATCAATATTAACTAATTAATGCCACATTTCCAGCTTTAAAAAATACGCTGTTTCAGGGAAAATCAGCATATCTAAACATGGCCTATTTGGAGTACGTCACCAAGTTCAATATTTAGGTCAGTATTTGTGCAGTAATTTCAGTCCATCCTAAACACAAGAGTTCTGTTTACCTCAGTACACTCACACACAGGAAAACCAATCCTAACACCTATTCACAAATGCCTTCTGAAAATTTACTGGGGCAGAGCACAAGAGCTGTCTTGGCTGAAATAGATTTCACTGCTAGAATGAATCAGATTATACAGAAGAGATGCTCATTTTTAGTTAAATTCAGCTCAAGCTTCTACCAACATGAATTCAAACCCCTAACATACATATATTTATTGCAGGACTGACACTTTAGGATCTCTGTTATTCTGGAACACTACAATAAAGTCAACATTACTAATATTCGTAGGGAGAAAGACTGCAGAGCAAGCATTCTTTGAAGAATTGTTTTCAAGATTGAGCTTGTTATTTAAAAGTTAAAATAAGACCATCTTCTAGCTCTTTTCAAAGACAGAAGACAGACATGACTTTTTTCATAGCTAAAAACTAAACTGAGCAATTTTCATGAAATCTTTTGCTAGGGATTCCCTTCTGCATTAGATTTGATAATTAAAGATTTCATTACACTTGTAAGTATCAGAAACCTCCGTTTTCAGCAGCACACATCAGGAACTTGAAGGACAGCATAAAAACCTATCACTGAATGTAAGTTAATGCAAATGTCAGTTTCAAAACAAATGCCATTAAATAACATCTATATTTAAATATACAGACTTAAATATTATTCATAATAATTTACAAAAGTACTTTATACACCACCACATTTAAAGATGAGTCTGTAAGCATCATGTGATAACAATGCCCATAACATGCAACTTGAAGCTCAGAGTTGTGTGCTTTAATACCTCCCTTCCTAGATTTGTCTTTAGACATGCAATGCTTTACATGGTATTTTATTGGTTAGGAAGAATATTTCAACTTCTCTGATCTTGAATAGCTTCCAAAGTCCTGAGGCAGATGACCACATATAAATGTTGGGGTTTTTTTCCCCCGTGTGAGAGCACTAGCTTTTCTGAATTACAGAGCTAAAGATGAAACTTCTCATTTATTTGTACATGTAAATCAGGGATGATGCACCTTACAATTAAGCACTTGGATACAAACAACATCAGCTGGATTTGAGTTACTTTTGCAGCATTACTACTTTTTCTGTTTCTGTTCTTCAGAAACCCTGTTACTGCACAGTACTTCCCACACAAATGCCTTTCATACAATCACACTTGCCTCTGTTTTTCAGTCTGACAGAAAACCCAAATATTAAAAAGTAACTTGAAGTGACAAACTACTGTTTCAAAATCCATGAATCCAGAACACTGAGTTTCAATTTTTGGGTTTGGGATGTCAGGGAAAACGAAGCATCAATTTTTGCCTTGAAGCATGTTTTACCAATAAAAAATAGCACAGCAAGCTTCTTCGGTTCTGACAGTCTGAAAAGACACTTTAAACTATGTAATTTTTTTCTACTCTTACATAAGAAAAATGGGAGGTTACCATGAGTGCACGGGGATATGTTCTCACACTGGCTATCGTCCCAATGCTGTTAGTCATTTGAGTGAACCAGAGAGAAAGAGAGAAGCACGGCATGGCACAGAAAAAGCTTATGCTGCCAGTAATTCAGAGAGGCTTTCTGGCCATTTAGCTCTGCTTCTGAAGTTCATTGTTTTCCACTGTTTTTCTCAGTCATTAGATTTGCCTTTCATTTATCTGATTACAAAGCCCCTGGAGATGAAAGGGCATTACTCTCCCAAAGAGGGCCACAAAGCAGCAAAAATTCAAAAACCTGAAAGACCATGCCTCACCTTCTCATAAAACACACCTTGGGCATTTTTACCTTGAGGCTAAACAGACCTGAGCTGGGATCCCAGAACAGTATCTTTAGTAAGAATTTTAGAACTCACTAAAAAAAAAAACCAAAAAAAACCAAAAACCAAACACAACAACTTAAGGACATTTTAAATGATGTATGTGTTGGAAGGTGTAATAGTTACACTTGAAGAAAGTTTGACATAATAATCAAACCTCTTAAAAAAAGCCCACAACTCAGGCTATACTGCTAGCAACAGGCTGGATAATACATTTCTTTTTGTAATGTAAAAAGACAGAACAGATGTAGTGTGCCATAAATATCTTGAAGTAGTACTACATAAAACCAAGTTGCTTTAACATAGTCAAGAGTATGAACAGACAGCCCTATTGAGTATAAAAGTAACGGACAGTTTAGGCCCAACTAGGAGGCCAAAGAGAGAGTTCTGATAGCACAGCAGAAGAACCTGCATGTTAAAAATACAAAAATACAATGGCTCAAGATATGCAAATTACTTGAGAGAGGATTTGCCAAAAAAGTGGCAGGGATTAAAAGATAAAACAGGTAATTGAAAAAACAACCATTCAATAACACAAAGTGGAATTGAAGAGTGGAATAAAATAATGGAGGACCCAATTTCCTATAAACTGTGTTCTAAGCACAGTATAAAATTTGGTTTAAAAAGGCTTTACTTAGTAAATTTTTTTTTTTTAACCAACTTTTAATGATTGCTTAATAAAATTCCCAAAATTGAATATTTAAACTAGAGAGATTCAGCAAGATTACCAAGCAAGAAAGAAAATCCTTAACTCTAGCAATTTCATCCTTAGGCTCTTCGTAAGGAATGACTAAAAAAAATCCAACACTATTTTAGGTTTTATTAAACTGAAATTTTGACAGTTATATTTGTCATCCTTTTTGTTCTAATGATCTCACTCCATCTGTCCAGCTGGAGCAAGATGAGAAAAGGGAGAAAGTCCATCAGAGAACTCTGTTCACACAACCACAATAGAAAGAAGTCTCAGAATAAACACAGAAAAGTTCATCTCCTTACTGCCTGCTACCAAGAGCTCTCAAATTGAGAGCAACAGAAACAGCAGTTCATAACAATGGACCCAGAAGAGGGACCGTATAGCTGCAGGGAGAAGACAGAACCGGGGCAACACTGTGAACATCCCATTCGGGCAGGAATTAGCATTATTCTCACCTTTGATGCTTGTCGAAGCCAACGCAAGTATTCAGTGAAGTTATCAAAACAAATGTAGTAGGTCTGGCTTTGAGGTCCAGAGGAGCTAAATGCTAAACAGTGCTGGTGCTTTTTCACTTCTTCCACCTACAGTAAAGACACAAAGAAGTTAGTAAACAAGAATCAAAAGATTATTTCCAGAACTCCCCAGGGCAAAGTTAGAGGACCAAGAGGACATCATCAAGTAGATTTGAACTAACCCTCTCAAACACTCAAGCTGGATCTTGGCTGTCAAATATTCATGAAATCTACACAAGCAAGGAATGAGAACAGAAGAATGAAGGAACCAAAGGAGAAAAACACCACGAATATCAACATTTTAAGCAAAACTGAGCACCATAAAAGCTTTCCCAGTGAAACACATTTAAGACTGTCTTTATAGAACCTAAAGCAGTACAGTTTATAATCTTCATTATTAAAAACAGGCTTAACAAAATGCTTCTCTTATAACCCAATTAAATTATTTGGCATTTCTCAACTTGCTAAAAAACACCCAGAATACATCATTCTGTTACCATACACCAGAAGTCCCACACAACTTATGGTCTCAATGTCTCAGCACTGCATTCTGGAAAGCTTTCGCTAACCAGGAAGCACAGTATTTATGGGGTTGAGGAAGAATATTTTCTGAGTGATAAAAAACACTTAGCTCTGTGCCAAGCATCCTCCTCCCAGGCTTTGTCAGCAGAAGACCTCAGTACATTTTTCTCAGCCTGGTTCTCATTTTCTTTAAAAATTCGTTGTCAACTTTCTGCTTAACACAGTCTGCATGTTTTACATTACACAAGGCACTTCTGTGCAGAAACAACTTAGAAATTCTATATTAACCAATTAAAAAAAAAGTACACAATCTATCCTCTTAAATTATATAAACCCCCCCCCCCCAAAAAAAACCAAAAAAACCCCAAAACAAAACAAAACAAAACAAAACACACAAAAAAACCCCAAAAAACCACCACCACCAAAAAATAATCAAAGCATTTTATCTTGAAGAGTAGGTGTAAGGGGACCTCAATTATGCCCTCTCCAGTGTGCTACAGCCAGGAAAACAATTCACTGTCAGACTTCTCTCATTACTGCTAAAAATGGACAATGTCTTTACTTCAGTACCTCCAGGGAAGAGTTAAAGAATCATGAAAAAGCTCCTAGAAGGCAGCACTACTTTCCACATTGCTAGTATAGGATATTAATGAACCAGCTCTAGTCTGCATATGTAACATTGTAAAGCTTGTTTCTCTTCCAATGGCTCTTAAGAATCAAACTTAATTGGTATGCAAGGTAAAGCAGCACTACTCCATGCATAAACTCACCCTCAAGGTGATGATTCTCTTCCCATAACCTTGGAAATCAAGCCAATAATAGTGTTCTGAGACACTATTTAGATCAAAATAGTAATGTTTTAATCTTACTGTCTTCACTGAAGTTTCACAGAATCACAGTATAGTTGAGGTGGGAAGGGACCTCTGGAGGTCAACTGGTCCAATCCCCCTATTTGAGCAGGGCCACCTACAGCCAGTTGACAAGGACTGTGTCCAGACAACTTTTAAGTAGCTCCAAAGAGGGGAGACTGCACAACCTCTCTGGGAAACCTTTGACAGTGCTTGGTCACGCTGACAGAGAATAAAATAAATTTCCCAGTATTCAGACTGGTCCTCCTGTATTTCAGAGTTTAGAAAAAAAAACAAACAAACCAACTCATTTCTCTGTTTTGCAAGTAAAAAAGTTTGTTGCAACAGACCTGTACTCATACAGTACCGAACATTCAAAAAAACCCCAGTGTTCAGAATAAACCCATGCCCTTATTGGCTAATTTTCAGATTTTAAGAATACCCCAACCAACACAGACAAAACCTGGGTGAGGAGGCATGGTACAGAACATAGACAATACAGCTGCACGTATCCTTTGGCTGTGTACTACTGCACATATAAACCACTTAATATAAGAAAAAGAAACTGAACAAGTTTCCCTTGCTTTTCTTTAGCATTTTAATCCAAACACTGCAAATTGTTACTCTGGCCATAATCAAAAGGCATTTATATACTTTGATAATCCCATTTACAAAAACAAGCTTTTGGGGGATCAGAATTATCTTAATTCAATGCAGTCTTCTGTGCATAAAGAGATAAGGGTTAAGGAGGCAAATACATAAAATATCTTACTTTTCCACCAATTAAAGGAAGGACATGCATCTTTCCAGTCTGGCTTTCTTTTACTGATGAGACAATTAGGCATGTTCCACAAAGGATAGCTTGGCGTCTTGTCCATCTGTTGACCGGCAAATGTATTTTCCCTTTTCGAACATTGTACATTCCTGAGAGCTGAATCCTTTCAGAGCTGCCAATGCTGTTGGGCTTTCCTGAAATAGAAACAAAAGCATCCACTTAATCAGAGAATCTTTGCCTCTTTCACTCAAGTCATCCTGAGACTTTACCAGCAAGTTTTCAAGTTACAGACTACAACACAACGAATAAAACACAGCTTTAAACACATGCAAACAGGTAATTTAGTACCAGCTTCTTTCATAGGTGGAAGTATATGACTGGTTGGTATCATAGAAAGCAGACCACATTAAATTGTGTGCAGTAGCTCAGAGAAGTACCAGTTAATGGTACCAGACTCATCTATGGGACCTGAAAATCAGATGTTAATCCTCCACAGTAATTGGTTACTGTTGAGTTCACGTTAACTGCTTGGTAACTGCAAAAGGGAGCGATGTACTGCATGCTGACCCTCATCTTTGTGCTTCCATATCTCTTCTAGGCATTCTTAAGGTCATGGTTTGAGTAGCTTCAATAGCTTCCCACAGAATCCAGTTCCTATTCTCTCGGCCCATTCTTTTCAGACCAAACCCCCCAGCAGAGGTAGTACACTCAGCCACAATGTAAACAGATGCAACCTAAATAAAACCCTCAAAGATGCTGCTTCAGTCTGAGAAGAGCTTTGGAAAGAATGAGGGTCTTTTGTCTATATTACAATGGATTTGCTATTTATAATAATTCAGATTATTAGCAAGACTACCAATTAGACCGCATTCTTTTGGGATATAAATGGGAAGAAACACAATTTATTTGTTCTAATCTGAAGTATTTATCCACATCAAATTACCCTATATCACACCCTAAACCATCCAGCCCTGATCTGAGTCACTCAAATATACCATGTCTTTTGTAAACAGAGACAAGAGGTAATCATATGCAAGTTAAACGAGTTCAAATTTCTGTAAAAACAATAGTTTTGGTGACACTTTGAAAGGAAGCTCCCCCAGATAAACAAACTACAGGCTAAATTAATTCCAAATAGCTTCCCCATCATAAATCACTCATTTTCCTACACTAATCTTTACCAAAATAAAATAAAAATAATAAAAACCAAATAATCAATGAATGAAATCAATGAAAGCACAGATTTGATCCTGTCTTCTAACCCTGGTATTCCAGACCAATGCCAGTTAAACTGCAGCAGTGATAAGTGCTACACACACTTACTCCAACGTGCTACTCCCGCTTGTACAACAGCTCATTGTCTTAGTGAGTCTGCTCTTGCCTTCAGATTACCTATGGAAGACAGAAGACACCTACCACATGGACTACCCACTGCCATTCTCTCATCCCCACCTACCCTGTGCCAATTCTTGCTCTTATCTTTAAAAGCAGCCTTCTTGAATCTTCCTGCCAGTTTAATGAGCCAAGACTTGGCATAGTTACCCTCAAGCCCTGCTCTGCTCTAATAAACACTCGCATTTAGGCTACCAATGTCTGCCAGTTTGAATCTGCAGAAAGATGTTGCTTGAAGCTGAAAGACTGAAATTTTAATGTCCACAAAGTATTGGCTTTTAATATGAAAACAGGTGCCCGAGAAAGCAGTAATCCCACTGTCAAGCAAATTCAAATCTAACAACAGAAGCTGTGGATAAACACTTTGTCCAACAGAATAGAGGCAAACAGGAAATCCTTTCTACAGATACATAAAGACTGATAGGGAATACAAGTGAGTAAAATGGAGCAACTCAGCCTTAATTAAACACAAAAGCCAAATCAAATGTTACAATTAGAAAACCGTGGTTGATAAAGTTAATTATTACCTGATAATTTACCTAGCTTGTACAGAACAATGTATTCCATGCCACAAAACATTAATTAAAGAATTAATCACAGACAGAAAAAAAAATAACATCTCCATAATAGAGTAAAAAGTACCTGCTAAGTATTAGTAGTATGGTTGTATAAGGAATAGTTGTCAGGGCTGTGAGCAGTTTCACCTCAAAAATGATGTTTTGCTGTCATCTTCTGGGGCCTGTTTCTGGCTGTACGCTGTCTAACTGTTCTGGAAAAGCACAACCCAACTACTGATTGAACCCCTTAGGATTGGAAAGCACAATCTCAATGCCTTAGAGAGTCAGGTTTATTTATCATTTTAATACAGCTGAATGCAACTTTACCCATCCCAGGAAAAAAGGGCATAATTCCTACTTAGTATGGACAGACCTGTGTCCTGGAAAACACCAAACCCCAAAGTTCCTCATGATCATGGTGGATAACAAAGATGATGAGATCCCACTAAAGTCCTGTGGCAAAGAGGACAGGAAACATGACAGCATACAAAAGCAACAGAGAAGTACCACGTGTAGTGGTAAAACCACCACACTGGGTATTTACACTTCAGCAAGGGTGCTGAAAAATAGTCTTTACAAAAATGACAGAGTGGGGGAATGGGGGGGGAGGAGAATCAGAAACTGAGAAACCTGCTTTCTAGGACCGACGAGGCTTTCTTCTACTAGCTACATGAAGTCAGGCACAGCTGGACCTGTAAAACTACTTAGAAGTCTCTAGAAGGCAGATCTTCAGATGTCATATAAATTCACAGAGGATCCAAGTCACAATAACAATTAGTATCATCAGTAAATATTTACTAGAAAAGCCAGAACAGAGCTATCACTAGAAATATTCATGCTAGTTATGAACTGTGTTTTCTCTCAAACTTCAGGTTTGATAGGAAAATTACCAGGGTAAGAATCCTCAATTACATCAAATACAGAGGGGAAAAAAAAAAAAACAAACCAATTTAAACAGCCTCTTCAAACTCTAGGGAATTCAGCTGCTTTTCCCCACCAAGTACTACCCCTTGCTATGTAAAAGCTAGAATGTTCCTGATGAGAACATACAGATATAGAATATTGGTCCTATTTCATTAAAACAAATGGTTCGTTTCTTTGTATTCTTGTCTACTTCACTATATAACCAACCAACTGGTTGGAACAGAGGGATCTTTCGAGGTGTCTTCCATCCTGAGCTCTTCCACAATTCTGTCATTCCATAACTTGAAAAGTCCATGGTTAGTATTAGATCACATGTTGTTGCCCGAGACACAATCTGCTCACATATTTAGTTTTATTCTTGCTAAAAGGTTGTCATTGTTGAGATTTGGTAATATCAGTATTTTATTGGGGGGTGGGGTGTCAAAAGCCCCTGTCTGATTTTTATTTTAAGTAGATATTATTCAAGGACATACCAACTAGTTGTGGAACTAGAGTCACAAATCCACATTTTTGCAGGTAACTGTGAGCAAAAGTTGTTTGACAAGAAGCAGCCTTGCCTACTGAAAGATAAGCTTGGACAGCCTGCAGGTTTAAAGAGTCCAGATAGTTGCTGCCAGTAGAGCATAAAACCAGGGAAAGTTTAAATGACTGCAAGCTCTAACACAACAGAAGCAGGATGGGACTTGGGAACAGTGTGAAGCAACCCTAACACTGGCTGTTCCTCACTTCAGGGAGGAAAGCAGCAGGTGGCAGGATCTCACACCACCCCACTGCACAGATCCAAGAGCACTCATTCCTGACATCTTGGGGAGTGAAGGACAAGGAAAGAGCTCAGAAGTGTACCTGCCTTTTCTATGGCCTAGAAAATAATCAAATGAGAAGGCAAATTAAACATCCCCCCCCCAGTTTACAAGAGAGATGAGGCACTGTGGTGAAGTCCAAATTGCCCCTATGCTAAGGAACAAAGATCACAATTACAACATAAACATAGAGTTATTAACAAAAATCAGTTGGTTCTGAGGTAGCCTACCAGTGACAGTGGAAGCATCATTTTCAGCAAGTGCATTAGCAGTTCTGGAATTACATTCTTCAGTCTCACAGATCTCCCATTCGAGTTTTAAAAGACTGCATGAGATTCACATTTAGATTTTTATTCAATTTTAACTGTACCCAAAGGAAGCAGATGAGTTTTCACCAGGGCCTCTGATAATACTCTGAAGCTGACAGTTGTGCAGATAAAATGGTTAATGAAGATCCTTTGTGACTTGAAAAACTTATCTGAATCCTGCCAAAAACTTACAGTTATTGTTGCCTTGATCAGAGCGAAGGCAAATATGCCAGAACATCTATAAGAACTGCATACCAGAAAATGCTTTTCAGATGCTAAGCTCAAACTGAGCAATTTCAGTATTTTAACAAGAAACCATAAAAAGATTGTTTTACATTCCTGTCAGGACTCCAAGATTGCAGCAACCCCTAAGCACCCCCACAACAGGACTTTTGTTCTTCATGAGGCATTAGAGGAGATGCCTCAAGGAATTACGTGCAGACTACTCATTTGACTATCTTGACATTCATGGTTGAATTCCTTTCAGTTTTAGCTTGTCACAAGTCCTGGAGGGCAACCAGTGGCATTTCAAACAAGGGCAGAGAAAAGCAGGGAATTTGGTTGAAATGGTAGGACTGTCATTGGAACCAAAAAACCTACATTGCTTCGTAGGAAGCACAGATGAGACACCAGAGATGTTTCCATGATATTAAAGAACTAAGACCTCACCACAAGCAACCCAAGAAAGCTCCAGGTACGCAACAGACCGACATCCCTCCTAGTGTGAAGACTTCAATCTCTATTAAATAAATAGAGTGATGGAAAGCATATGGAATACATTACCATCAGAAGTTATAAAATACCAGTTCATTATGGGATACAACAGTACTCAGAAAAAAGTATCTCTGCAGCTATATGTCTGATTAACTTGCAAGTGCTTATTATTCCCCCATTTGAAAAGCATGGCAAATAAAAGTCTGTCTCTAAAGAATATTTAAGACATTACCAAAATAAAAGCAGGGGAAAGTGTTCACATTAAAAAAAATAAAAGTCTTCAGTTCTCTGCATCAGGTCTTATTTTTATTACCAATATTGGTCTGATGAAGTGAAAACAAACAAAATCTGAGGCCTGCATGGCACAGCCAGCCCCACCAGCTGGAGAGACTGCCTGATCTCAGCTGTTTCAGGTATTCATCAGTGGTAAGAGAGGTTTAACCTATTCAGTAGGAATAACATCTAAGCTTCAGGCTCTTCAGAAGTGACTGAATGACTGTCTACTTTAGGGATGTCCTTTTACTGCTACAGCTGGGCAAGCTACAGAGGTGGTCATCCTCATATGCACACTGTTGGGCTCCTCACCCAAGGTTAGCATTGCATCAATCCTACCGTATCAGCTGCTACTTATAAGCTGTCCCCAAGCCCTTTCAGACAAAACAGGCTCTAATTTCTTGTGTCTCTTTTTCACTCAGAGGCCTCAGAAACAGCTCATGGTGAGTAGTTTAGCATGAAGGGAAGATAAATGGCATGAGGGGAAGATAAATGGCATGTAGTGGCCAGAGTTGTAACAGTGGCTGCTGATGGAGAGGATATGTAATTAAACCCACCCATGGGTTTCAGTAAGAAATAAGACATTTTATACACTAACATTCTGTGAATATCAAGTTTTGTATGCACAGATGAAAAAGAAAAACCCCAAAATCCACTCATCAGTTTTGAAGACTTTGGTGTGAATACACTAAGGAATGCTGGACTATTTCCTAGCTAATCAGGTAAAATGAGCAGGGTAGGTGGTAGCCTCTCAGTTCACATCTGGAGCACTTCCCTACCATCCTTCTGAATTGAAATCAGGAACACTTCACACCTCCTTGCCTGCAAACCTGCAAAGTAAGGCTCAGCACTGGTCTTACCTAAACATAAGTGCAGAGAGGCCTCAACTAGCTCAAAACAGTGAAAGCCCTTGAGTGCCTTTGCCCAGTCTTCGGGAAACTGTGCCACGATAGCTGTTGCTGAACCCTGACTGACAGATCATTCTTCGTATTTCTACTTTTGCCCAAACCATTTCATCAAATTCAGATGAAGCTACTGCCTGCAATGTTTTTGAAGCTTCTCAGTCATTTAAGGCTGCTTCTGCTTCCATTCTTGTCAAAATATGGAGAGCAGTGATGACTTCAGGCAAGGCCTAGCACAATGAGATGTATAAAATAAGGCAGCAAGTTGAATTAAAAAAAAAAGGAGGGGGACAGCAAAGGAACTAGAAAATCAAAGAAAGCCCACTTACATTTACATGCTTATTAGAAGTATTTTTCCTTGTGAAGATACACATTGTCATAGTTTAAGAACAAAGGCAGAGAATTAGCAGGTTTTATATTTAAGAGAAAGGATACACCCCATAGTCTCTGCTAACAATCAAATGAGGATGTTTTTGCAAAGCTAACACTTCAAGTATATATATAGCAAAATTACACCTCGCAAACCATTCCAAAACCAGAAGCTTGATTTTTGAACTCAAATATAACTAAGAGTCTTTAACATTCCTGTAAGATCTAATACAAGCCTGTCGATTGATTCTGTATTGCTCTGTGGAAGAGAGACCCAAGACACCATTATGCTGTTCTCATGGGCATGTAACTATCAGCATAGACTTTACTCGTTATACTCACCACTTCGATGCACTCTTCATCAGTATGGGGCCTAGGGGAAGCTCTGAAGTAGTTAAGAAATCAGCAGTTGTCCTGGTTTGAGTGAGAACAGAACTAATTCTGTTCAGTGATTTTACTTTACAGCTCAGTTCTTCTAACTAACTGCACTGTCTGAAGTTAGCAGCCTGTTTTCACAGGCAGTGTCTGCTGCTGGCAGTGATAACACCCCATGTTTAGAGCTACTACCCAGGATTGGCGTGCAGACCAAGGCCACTGCTGGATCCTGTGTAACATACTGGGGGGTGCAGAAAGTAAAAGGCCACAGCTGCATGGAAGAGCGGCCAGGCCAGGTGATCCCAAACTGACCAGCGAGGTATTCCAGCCCATATACCTCATATTTGGTATAAAGCTGAGGGATCACAAGGCTTCCAGCTTCTTCCTTGCTTCTTCACTGTCTGGCATCTGAGAAGGACCATCTGTTCTGCCTTTGATCCTGATCTCTATGTGCCTGAATCCAAGTATCAGAATCCAGCTCCTGAACACAGTTCCCACCTGCTGCTGGGCCCAGTCTGGGACTCTTGTGATGCCTGCTCCACAACATCAGTGGTGACAGTGACATAATTGACATTGGGGGGGAGGGGGGGGTTGGGATCAATGCTGGTTTTGGATATATTTGTATATATTCCATTTTTATTATTGTTATTTTCCTTAAAGCTGTTCTAGTTTCCTTTTCTAATCGCTAAGTCTCTCTCTGATTCCCTTTCTCTTCCCCTCTGGGGAGGGAGGGGGTTAACAGAGCATCTGTAATAGGCCTAAAGGGCTGCCCTGACCCTAAACTGTGACAGCAGTTCAAGCTCTACCACTTGAAGGCTGTTACCTTTGCACCTGAAAAGCAAAAGCAGACCACAACTGCCGGATTTTACTCAACTGTATTGACTCGTCTTTAAGGGAAGATTCACTATGAGACAAAACTGGCTAAGTAGAAGACAGACAAACCTTTAGTGTTTGTGAAATATATTCCTACTTTATAGGAAGATCATCCTTAAAGACAAGCATTATCACTCTATGATGTGATACAATAAAACATTATTACTAGCTTTAAAGCAATAATCCTGCCTTCCACTTATATCAAATCCTCACTGGAAGAAAGGTTTGTATGAATTTTGTAACACAGAAAACACCCCTCTCTTTTTTCCCCTGATGAGACAGAGTTCATTTGATCATTCCCTTTATCTTGTTCTCACAAGACTCACCATTTTCACACAGGAGTCCTAAAACCATGCTATCAACACTTAAAGAGTTTTTTATTAATGGCTGCAATAGCTTTACTGCCAGAAGTTATGTATCAACCTTCATAAGCTATAAACTTCTAAAAAAATCCTATCAGTGATTCAGCAGAATTCATTTAAGAGTCAGTGTTAACCAGTACAGCTTCTACACTAGGATGACAGCTTAAAGTAGGACATGCAGTAATAAACTGGACACTACTTGTAATTAAAAGCAAGCTATCACAGTGGAAGTTCATCTGGATTACTGTGTAGAGGCAGCATACGCAAAGCCTTAGAATCCAGTTGTTCTGACTGTAACAAGTGAATTACAGATCTAGCTGCTCCAATCTATTTTGACAGGTTTTACTGTTGAGTACAGCACATAGAATCATAGAAACGTCTGGGTTGGAACACATGCGAGCAAAACCCCAGGAACACAGTCCCCTCCAAACAACAACAAAAAACCATCTGTTCTTAAACTTTTCATTCCATCTATCCCTACAGACGGCTCCTGCAGCTGAAACACAGATCCTTCACATTCCCATTTTCTCACTTGTCTCCAGGAAATTCAAGCAAGTTACATGCAGGCAGGTTTGTTTATTTCAGCAAAACAATGAGACTCTCGAGGTGCCCTTGATGACCCAAGTTCCACTTGTATTAGAAATACAGTGGGGTGCGGGATAAATTTTGTTATATCCAAATACTTTGAAGAATGAGTTTTTCCAGTATTTTGAAGAAAGTTCATGAAAAGGGCAGTTGCTTGCTTTTCAGTAGCAATACTCAATACCAGCTCCTTTGGGAAAGCACCATACACCACCTCTGCAAGGAAAAATAACTGAAATATGCTGAGAAGAAACCATCAAGAAAAAATGTCATCTTCCTCCTGTGCTTTAACAAAATTGTAAAATGCAGCAATACCAGCCTAGAGGTTTCCAGGAAGAACTATCTTAAACAACTTTCTCATCTTGAGCTTAGGATTCACTTAAAGAAGCTACTGAGTAAGTTCTTCAGTGAGGTCTACCAAGTATTTTTGCTCAAAGTAAATTTAAAACAGAATTAATCTTACACTGAGAATTGTGATACTATCTGATCACATCCCTTACATATATTACTTTAAAAGAACACTTTAGCAACATTTCTCAAATTCTCTTCTTAAGATGGCCTCAGGAAACAACTTTCTGAACGGTTTTACAGTTGTATGCACTGAAGTGAAAATTTAATAGATGGGCCCAAAAGCTAAGCCTGACAAACTTGCCAGTAGTACCACAACTTGAGTGTAAGAGCATGTATAGCTTCTGTAGGATGAGACCCAATGAACATTCAAATGATCTTTCCCCTTTCTCCCCAGCTCATCCTCTGTAAAGCACAACTGAGCAGAATGCTGGAAATGCACATTTAGTTTTGAATTAATTGAATTCTACTTGTTATACTTTGAATGCACAATAAAGCCACAAGCACAGTAAAATCTGTAGCATCCTAAAGGATACTTGCCATGTCTAAAGTGATTGCTGTATTGGCAAAAGCTCTGAGCTAACCAACTGGTTTGGACAAAGCTTCAGTCTTGATGGAATTGAATAGGAAAACTGCACTGATGACTCGACTGAAGTTAACAGTGGCTTTCAGGTTTTATCACTGTTAGATGCTCAACATGAAGCATAGCAATGTAAGCTCAAAATAACTACCTGAACACACAGTTCTCTGAGAAGGAACAATGGCAACCCCAGCAGAAGCTCAGCTCTATGTCTTAGTGCCACAGGAAGATAGAAATCTGTACTCCGCATCACCAAAAGTTGAGCAAACCCCTACACACCCCTGCACCTACCTGCCTTGCCCTGAGGACAGATGATATAGGTAGTCAAATGTTAAAAAAAAAAAGCTACAGAGGAACAAATACACACACTAGGTCAAGGATTGCTTCATATCGACATCATATATAACGCAAATTCCATCTTTCAACTAAAATTCCACCAACTGCAAGATGCCTAAACTATTTTGTCTGCTAAATACATTCAAGTTCCAAGTGCAGTGATTTTCTCCTTACTCTTTTCATCAGAATAAATAGGTTGGGTATTCTACAACATATCTAAAAACACATGGTAATCTAAATCCTTGAAAAGATAAACCATTTTAAGTATGACACTTCCTACAACAGACGATGTGCCAGCATTATTGTATAGGCCAAAATGTAAACTCAAGTTTTACCATAGGACCTAGCTGATAAGCAGCTTACATCAAAACAATTCTATACAGTGTTGCAATGCTACTACTAGCACATCTCAGATAGGTCTAGTTTAAAAAAAATCCTAAATACTTGTGATACGGAACAATTCTTGAAGATATATATGCTTCTGGTCAAGTCTCTCCAAAGTTTAACACTGTAAAAAAGAAAACCAGAATGCTGGATTTGGAGGTGTGAACACCTACAATCAAATTTTATCTAATTATCTAATAAATTAAAAAAGAGCTAGTAGGTAAAATTGATTGACTGCTTTAAGTTACACGAAGACAGAAAAATACAAAACCCAGAAGAAACAGCATGAGCACATTAGAGAGAATTATCTGTTAGTCATAAACACTAAACATTTCAAATTCATCTTCACTAATAATTTTTCAATGCTATGACTAGAAAAAATTCTATCTGTGCAATGTCCCTATACTCCATACTCCATCATACCAGCCAGTCTGCTCATAACTTGCTATGTAAGCTTCATTCATACATTTTGTGTATATACCTTGGCTGCTTTCCCTACCTAACAGCAGCCAGTACTTGTGTGTGCATGTGATTTTATGTAGTGTACTTCAACCTTTTTTTCAAATAGACAGTGAAAACAAGAGCCCTTTTGGTTTGTAGTTTTGAGTTCAGTAAGTGGCACATATGACATCTTCAGCTTGAAAGTGAGAGCTGCAGTAAGCCAGAACCCTCTCTGATTGCCTCTTCCCCCCCCCCCCGTATGACTCCGTAAGTAGAGACCATTCCTAGCAACACCTGTAACAGCCCTTTTTCACTTCTCTCAACAGCAAGAGCACCTTCAAAAAACCACACAGAAGCCTGGATGATGGAAAACAACAGACAGGACCAGCGGCTATCCTTGGAAACTCCAATTTCTGCCTGCTTCTAGCCAACAACCTTGTTTTGCACCCTTTGATTTGCTCTAAATCTCTGCTGTTATTCATTTGGTTTTTTTTTTTTTTTTAATTCACATGACAAAGGTTGGATAATATTAATATATATTCAATTTGTATGTCAATGCATGAAAACACTTGCATCACAGCTCTACTTCATACTGCATTCCTTGGGGGGAGGGGGGAGGAACAGAAACAAACTCAAGACAAGGAAAGGAAAGCTAATTTATAAAGTGGGAAGAAGGAAACAATGGGGAATAACATGAAGAAACATGAAAGGAACATGTCCCAAATGCCCTTTGACCCCTGAAAACAGAGGCAGAGAAAACTTGTCATATGCCCACAGACAGCACGTTTGACACCATTTCTTCTCTTTACTACCACAGTGACTAGAAGTAACTGGATAGATGGGAATTCTCTAGGAGTGCAAGTCATACAGTTCCATTACAAAGGAGAGGAAAAAAACCAGAAGAGCTTGGATGTTTTCCATTACCTTTTTAAATTAAATCAACTATCACACATCTGAGTCATCCCCAAACCCATCGGTTTTCTGTCCAAAGCACTCCAAGGGTCTGTGAAAGGACAATCAAATGCTAGCTCATAAGGCCGACTACATCCTAAGGTTTTTTGTTTCATGCTACAAATCCCTTTAAGAAGAGTGTTGAAAATTTCCACACCCACAGCAAGAGGAAAAAAAAGCCTGTACAAAGGTCCAGCTTTAGAAGTACACAGTCTGATTTACTGCTCCTGAAGTCATCTAGGAGAAACGAAAACAAGTTTGTAAATTCAACTTTGACAGGAAAACAAATGTACTAAAAACAACCCAAGAAACTTGAAAATTCATCAAAGCACCACTTTGACTCTGGTTCATGATAATTTTAGAAAGGGACCTGTAAATACAAACCATGAGCACTTTGTATGATGCTGGAAGGATCAACTTGAAGCTGGGGCTACTTGTCAAAGGTTTCTCCTCTCAGTGAAAATACCCAGAAGAGTCTTAAGCGTCCATCTACACATCTGGGGACCCTATCCTGAAAGTTGAACACCTTATTTACTGGCATTTGAATCCAAGACTTCTCACTACCAAGAAAGAAGACAGTCCAGTTGGACGCTGTTCAGTATAACACACAATCCAAGAAAGTCTGCTTAAGTGTACTGATTGCAGTCAGACCATAATAGCATTCCGTTTTCCTGACAGAAATTAATGCTTTCTCTACCATCAGAACAAAATATTGTGGCTATAGACACATTTTAAACTGTTTAATTTGAAAAAAATCTGAGAAACTGAAATTGTACCATACTCCATCACTACTCAAACACTAGCATCTAAAAATAAAAATCCCAAATCAAAACCAAAGCTACTCCCCTTCAATGCACATCTTCTTAAAGTTCAGCACATCTTAATCTTACTAAAAGAGTATTGAAACCTCCATTCTATAACCAAGGGGGAAAAAAGCCTAAAATATGCAAGATCTTAATTAAACAGGATCTCCACTTTGATCCACCCACACCAACTGAACAATTGTCTCGTGTGGGGGTCCTTATAAAGGAAGGGATCACATCACATTCATTTTTCTGAAAGCCATTTCACAAGTCACCTTCACACAGAGAAATGCAAATGGCCCAGACTTTACAAGCACATACCTAATAGCAGAAATCTTTTCCTATGCTATTTCACCAGGCTCTTTACTGAGCTGAATAAAAGGAAGGAACAAGAAAAGGTGGCTCAGAATCCCCTTCTTTGCCTCCCCTTTCCACAGACCTACTGCATGACACAATACATCCACAACATAAAGGCATTCTTTAGAGATCACTGCTAGACCTGATCTCTTCATGCATTAGGCTTCACTGTCAGAAAAATCATGGGAAAAGTTAGTGATGTGCTCTCCTTCACAAACGTGCAGGACTAAGTTTTAAAAATCTATCCAAAAGCTTTTAAAATAATCTTTCCCAAAATAGAATATTTCTGATTCCTCTGCCCACTAACCCTCCTTTCAGGGAGAACTGAGACTCCTGAAGATTGTTTTATTTTGGACACTATTTATGTTCCAATTATCTTCATTTCCACCCCAGTAAGAAATGGAAGGAAGAGGTCAAGGATGTATTACACTTGCAAACTGGTTTATAACTATCTGTGGACTGTCAGCACTTTAGTGTCATTTATATTGCAAAAACAAAAATTTGTTCAGCAAAACTTAGTATTAGTTGTAATTAAAATGACTATTTTACTAACACTATTTGCTTTGCACAAGGGAAGCATATTACATACAAAATGCCAAATGTTGCCAACCTCCAAATGCATATCATATCATTATACTTCAGATGAGCAGTATTCATATTTATGATTTTTATTTTGTCTTTAAAAGGAAGTTTCATATATGATATTGCCAAATTACAGAATCACAGAACGTCAGGGGCCAGAAGGGACCTCAAAAGATCATCCAGTCCAACCCCCTGCCAGAGCAGGATCACCTAGACCAGATCACACAGGAACGTGTCCAGGAGGGTTTTGAATATCTCCAGAGAGGGAGACTCCACAACCCCTCTGGGCAGCCTGTTCCAGTGTCTGTCACCCTCACAG
>JANIJG010012996.1:38484-58527 GCA_024611175.1 Megaceryle torquata | reverse complement strand
CACACAAAAACCCCCCCCAACCACCCCCCCCCCCCCGAAAAAACAAACATACACACAAAAAAACACAACCAAAAAAAAACTAAAAAAAAACCACACAAAAACCAAACACAGAAGCACACAGACAAAATTACTTTTACAGTTTCTATGCAAACTGCAAGCAGAGCAGCTGCGTTAACCCAACTCTCATCAGGAAAGAAAACAAAACAAAACAAAACAAAACTGTTTGAGAGCAAAGTAAATACAATTCAATACATGAAGTTAGACTTTCTTCGAAAATCTGTTTGCATACCTCATAGTCCTAACTAGGTCACAATTATAACCTCAGTACAGTAGCTCAAGACTGCTCTTACATATCTTGGAAATAGTTGCAACAGATAGTTTCCCCATGACTAAATACAGTCTTCCCAGACATGTATCAGACAGACTCTTAACTCATCTGCAACTGAAGCCTGCTGAAAGGTAAAAATGTTACAGCAGCAGTTTTAGAGAGATCTGGGCAAAATAGCACTGTGATGAAAAAAGCATATTTGGGAAATCTGTCCTTTCAAAGTGCAGGACCCTTAATCAAGTCACCTTTAGCTTTATCTATACAGCTCTGAAGCAAATAAGATGATTCCTGTTGAATAAGACCATTATTTGATACACTCTCCTAGCTTCCTCCTTAAGCAAAAGGACAGCAGTGCTCCAAGGCATGATCAAATTTATTATTTAATGAAAACAAAGGAAGAAAGGAAGCACATTTAAGACACATTTCTTTGAAATACATTACTAGAGGATAAAAGTTGGTATCAAATACAAGACCTATCCAGCATGGTATTAATAGCTTTTTGCTGCAGATGTATCAAAAAAAAAAAAAAAAAAAAAAAAAAAGGCATAGCAGGCTAGGAAAACAGGGAATGCCTCAGGCTCTGCTGCTACATGCTTCCCACCTAACCAGAATGTCTGCCTCCCATATACCGTCTTGTTATGAGTTTTAAAAACCCTATCCAGCTTCAGAAGAAGCAGCACAAGACCACAATACTACTCTTACTGACACCAGTCTTGGGAGGTTCATTCAATCTACACATCATTAAAGATTCTGTCTTCTATGTACACACTCAGAAAGGTAAAAAGAGCCTGTGAATCTTTCAAATACAAAAATACCCAGCCACTGGACCCCTCAAGATGGAACTAATGCAGATTTGTCTAGAGGCTGTGAAAATACAGGTACATTGAAACCCATTGCTTTTTTTTATTAATTCCTTAGTTTATGGGTAAATTATTATTAAATTAAAAATTATTAAATTATTAATTTTTTTTTCCCCAAGCAAAAAGTGCAGACTTATGCAGGCAGCCATTAGCTGTTTTATCTGTCCCTTAACACATCCTGCATCACTATGCATCCCCAATCCCATTCTCCTCTCCTCTGTATTCACAGATGATGATCTAAACATTTTCCAGCCTGCAATTACACTGAAGTTTGGGTTTGGTTTGGGTTTTGGTTTTTTTTTTTTGGTGTTATGTATTGTCCCAGGACACTGCCTGAGACAAAAATAATACATTTCTGAAGATAACCTAGACACTTGTTCTTGTAAAAAGATTATCATGCCAGTACAAAGGTTGTTGTTTCCAAGTTACTCAAGCATCCTGCAGTAAGCCATTCAGAATTTCATCGTTACTTGTCCAAATAAATTAGTCATGTTAGTGCTGAAGCAACAGCATTATGTAAAAGGCTGCTTCTCTCTGGTCTGCTTCATTAACTCCAAATCATATTTACAAAATGCAACACACTACTTTAGCGTGTCTGCAGCAATCAGCCATTAAAACAATTTCTATTACCATAACCCATAATATAGGAACATGTGTGTGGCCAAAGTACAGACCACAGGTGCTAGGCTCACACAACTGCCTGCTAACTTCAAGCAAAAAAAAGGTAGAGCGCATGGACACCAGGAGCTGTAGTTTTCACCACCTCATCTCTGTTTTTAGTGCGTTTGTGCTGAAGGGTAGCTCACAGACAGAGGCAGCAATAATGTGCTGCTCCATTTTCTAGAAATTGTGGGTCATTTATATCTTCTGATGAAAGAGAGCCATTTTTCCAGTGGACAGAACTTAGATATTCATTCAACCTGACAGAATCAAGCTATTTAACAATGGGAGGAGAGCATGGAAGGAATAACAGAACTAGGATGTTACTAAGTGGAGAAGAGGTAAATACTGACATATCCCATTGTAAGTCTCAAGCTGATGTTACTAAGTCAGTCCTTGGAAAATAGGACAAGTGATCTGAATCATGACAAAAAGGCTTTCAAATATACACTGTCTGCTCTTTGTTTGGATTTGAAGAAAGCAAGCAGCTTCCCTGAGCTGGTGCGTACATTCTCAGAGCTCTTCTGCTGAGAATCATTTTCAATTTAGGATGGAAAATTTTCCACAGAAAACAAGCAAAAAGTTAGCCTCTGGACTTGTTTGCTGTGAGAAATCACACAGGTTACAGATGTGCAGTGAGCAAGGTGCAGCATGTAGGCCAGACAATTTAAAGACTGCTACTGGAAAATAAATACATTACCATTTAGGGGATGATAGTATCATACCTGGGCTATGTTCCTGCAATTGGTTAAGAAAATGCGTGGCTCTTAGCCAGAATATACTGACAAATCTAACAGAGTGATTTCCCTTCTGCCCATTTGTGAAGCAAACAATATTTTCAAGGTCACTGAAATTTCTGATTTGTAATACCAGCACAAGCCACATGACAGTGGTGGAGCTCTGATGCCAGTCCCTGCTGTTCTGCATGCCTCACACATGGCTCATGCACACTCCTCCACAATGAGACTCTCAAAGGTGACTGGGAACCCAAACCTGGCCTAAGCCCACTTACAGGCCTTAAACATGATTGATCATTTTAAGGGTTTCTTGCATACATATTTGTGCATAATTAAGTTCAAAGAAGAAGCTGGTAGAGCCACAGAGAAGTTACCATGGCAGTTTGTATTTGAGCAGGAATATGTATTGTTTAATCAGAAAAGCTCTCTCAAGGTTTCTGTGTTAGTTGCACAGGAATCAATTATCCCTACCAAGCCTATAAAGACCATGATACTTTTTCTCGTAGATGCATAAACAGACAAAACTCTGCACTGTCAATAAAATCATACTTTACCCAAAGAACTCCTGCCAGTGGTGGAGGATTGAGTTCCACTCTTGTTCCAGTTCTCAAGAATGTAATTCTTCCCATTTCAGTTTTTATCAGAGAAAGAAAATGCTGTTCCAGATACAAGGCTAGTAAATAGCTAATGGTTCCACATTCTGGAACAAAGCAATGCTTTTCTAGGGGTTGCCCAGCTCTTGAAGCCCTAAATGCTGCTCCTACCATCATCTATACACACAACAGGGTTAGAGGTGCCTAAATGAATCACTGGCCCTCAAAAACTCCTGGAAGTAAGGTTCTACACCCAATTCTGTGTCTTCATTTAGCATTCATGGGCTTCTTTTTTAAAAGGACCAAATCCATAAAAGGCAAGCTTTGCAGTTACAGGACTTCCCTACCTGTGATACTAAAACCAGAAAGTGAGTCCATACTTAGTGCTTGTTCTTTTCACTTAGTATTAGGCACTTTGGGAGAGAAAAAGGTACCATCAAGTTTTGCCAGCAATTCAGGACTACAGAGGTAAGTACTATTTCATTTCACATTTTGCATTAATTTTCCATCATTCCATTATAGCATAATATTTCCCCAGCTTAAATACTCCCATATACAGACTGTGTCATTTCAATAACTTCAGACAGGTTGCTGTACATAACAAGAAAAACAAAAGCAAACTCAAAAAAACCTACTCCAAACCCCAAAACAAACAAAATCCCAGAACACTCCACACCTTTTTTTCAGTTAAAAAGAGACAGACATACAGCAGACAGGAATCTCAAATACCAATTCTCTGAACAGCCTAGCTATTTCTGGATCACTCCTTTTGGTATGTTCTATTCTTGCAGCCACATGAAACTACTTTCCACATGCCACAGGGCAGAACCTAGCACCTGGAACATAAATGCTATGCCAGGTCATATGATAGCAAAAAAAAAAAACCAAAAAAAACCAACCAACCAACCAAAAAAAACCACCAACCACACACACACACAAAAAAACCCCACCACTATACAAAAACTGGTGAAGAAGGGTCTATGGCACTGTGATCACAGTTTCCTCCTGTTTCCTTTTTTCCATTTTCCTAGCACTAAGATAAATCTCCAAGGTCAGCCACCTCCATGTCAAGTACTATATGGCTGTCAGGGCTTTAATCTGCTCAAGGTAGACTTTTTCTAAAGAGATTGCTTTAGATTTGAAAGTGTTGTGTGAAGCCTCTCTCTATATGGTTTACATACACTTTTATTTCTTTTTTATCCTTCTTCTTTCCCCATCCCCTGTACAGCACAAATTTTGCTGTCCAAGATTAAGCTACCACTGTCCAGCAGAGATCACCAGGAGGGCACAAAGCTCTTAGGAGCTAAGCAGCTAGCAATCCTCCACCATGCACAGGGGGAGATGCACACCATGATGAGAGAAGTGGCACTCAGTCAACAGGTACGATATCCACATGATTTCAGCTGTCAGAAAAGCGTACTGACAAGGACCCATTTGCAGACTCTGCTCTGCGTGGCACACTACAAAATTACCCAGAGCTAGAAAGCTTAGTTTGCACACATTAATTTCTCAAGCAGGAATGCAAATAAACAGCCCTACATCTTACTTGTGCACTTTTCTACTTGCTCTAGAAATGCCAGTGAAAGCAGCACTAAACAGCTCCATGCTCAGATGAAAGATGTCTTTACTTCAGACAACATGGATGAGATTCCACAGCATGTCTTGTGCTTTTGGGGTACAGAATACAGAACTGTCAGTTGAAGACAGATCTTCTGAAGGGTCTTGATGCTGACAAACTTCTATAGCTAAAAAGTCCAGCTCAGATAATGTTTCTTTTCCTGAAGTAAGGTACCTCAAAGTTTAGCATGATCTATGCTTTCAATAGAATTACAAGTACTGGTATAAATATATAAATCACATTTACTTGACAAAACCAGCTAATGTGCAGTGCTCACAATTTTTATGAAAAGGGAAGATGGCCCAACTCATCCTCATTTGTAGTTAGTATGTAATAACACAGTCTTAAAGTTTGAAGCACAGCATTTTACTAAGGACCAGATAAATAAAGCTATTTTAGTTGTTCTGACATAAAACTAAACTTATTCAGTCAAGCACAAGAAAAAGGAACTACCTGCAAAATTGAATTATTCCAAGTAAAAATCTTTGTCTATGGTTTCCTGGAGGTAAAATTCCTCTGTAACATTTATAAATCATCATTTTGTCCCCAAATCCCTGTACATTCTTGATCTAGAAAGAGAGTAATGAGTCACGTCCCTAACTTAAAACAAGATTCTTAAAACCATGCTGGCAGCTTCAAAGTGGTAAATCAACTTCACCATCTTAAAAGGGACCCAAAAAAAAAAAAAAATTTTTTTTTTTCCAAAGGATGAAGACTGCAGATGCTGAGTATTTACAGATCTACCTTAGAAATGGCATCAGCAAGCACTGCCCACACAGAAATAGCTGATTCACTCAACAGCAGCAGCGCTCTCAGCGGAACATAATTACAATACTGCTCCTCAAAAATCTCACTTGAATTAGCACTTATTACAGCCACAGATTACACAAATTCAATTACATACAACCCTTATTTATGTCACAACTCAATGGGAAATAGGCTATCCTGAAGCAAATACAACTAAAATTATCACAGAATCACAGAATGTCAAGGGCTGGAAGGGACCTCGAAAGATCATCCAGTCCAACCCCCTGCCAGAGCAGGATCACCTAGACCAGATCACACAGGAACGCTTTGAGGGGGGTTTTGAATATCTCCAGAGAGGGAGACTCCACAACCCCTCTGGGCAGCCTGTTCCAAAAAAAAATTCTCCTTATGTTTAATGTGAAACTTCCTGTGCCTCAGCTTCCACCCATTACCCCTTGTCCTATCATCGGGCATCACCGAGAACAGAACAGAATGGCCTAGGTTGGAAGGGACCTTAGAGATCATCTAATCCAACCTCCCTGTCATGGGACGCCTCTCAGCTAGATCAGGGTACACAAGGCTCTGTCCAACTTGGCCTTGATCACCTCCAGGGAGGGAGCAGCCACAACATCTCTGGGCAATTTATTCCAATGTTTTGCCACCCTCATGCTGAAGAATTTCTTCCTAAGATCTAATCTAAATCTATTCTCCTTTAACTTAAACCCATTTCCCCATGTCATATCAGTCAATGCTCTTGTAAAAAGTCCCTCCCCAGCCTTTCTGTAGGTTCCTTTCAGGTAGTGGAAGGCAGCTATTAGGTCCCCCCGAAGTCTTCTCTTTTCAAGACTAAACAACCCCAGCTCCTGCAGCCTGTCCTTATAGCAAAGGTGCTCCAACCCCACGATCATCATTGTGGCCCTCATCTGAATGTGCTCCAACAGATCTATGTCCCTCTTATGGTGGGGACACCAGAACTGGATGCAGTATTCGAGGTTGGGTCTCACAAGAGCAGAGTAAAGGGTGAGAATCACCTCTCTTGACCTGATGGCTACGCTTCTCTTGATACATCCCAGGATGCAGTTGGCCTTCTGGGCTGCATGAGCGCACTGCCGGCTCATGTTGAGCTTCTCATCTATCAACACTCCCAAATCCTTCTCTTCAGGGCTACTCTCAACCCACTCTGTGCCCAGTCTGTATGTGTCTAGGATTGGCCTGACCCAGGCGAAGGACCTTGCATTTTGACTTCTTGAAGCTCATGCAGTTTGCACTGGCCCATTTCTCAAGCCTATCAAGGTTCCTCTTGCCAGTTTGAGCCACTGCTATCCATTTACCTTTTCTTTGGAATCCTTTCTCAACAAACTGAATTTAGTGTCATTTCCCAAGCTAACTTGAATATTGGGCTTAATGTCAAAAAGACTATAGCTGTCACTGAATGAAGAGCTAGAAGCTCGTTTTAGATTATATGAAATCACTCATGTCTAATAGCCTGACGTTTCCTTTCTACAGCCTAAAGCCAACAATGAAACTCCATGATCAGAGGACAGTTTGAAGATGTTTAATTGTTTCAGTTTCTCAGACTTTGTTATTAAAGCAACAAAAAGACTACTGCATGCAAGGACATTAAGGGTCATATTCACACCACGCAAGTTGGACAGGACACCAGGACCAACTTACTGGTGAAGACAGAACCCCACAACTGCATCTCAGCTGCAATTCACTGTTCTATCTAAAATTAAAGTGGGGTTTAAAACATGCAAAGTTGAAGAGTTCTTGATTTCCTAGCAACAACTACAAACATTGGTATATTATCAAATTCTCTTTATACCGAATCCAAACCATGGCACTATTTTAGCTACTAAGAAGGAAAATTATCTCTATCCCTGCCGAAACCACAAGACTATTATAGTAGTATTTCTCCACATCCATACACCAATTTGCAGCATATACCACAATGCCATCTCCCTTGAACCTAAAGTCACTTTCACGAGGGAGTGAGGTGGGGGAAGGAATTAAAAACCTCTGTATCACAAAATCTTAGAATTGTTTAGATTAGAAAAGACCTTTAAGATCATAGAGGCCAACCACTTCTATGCAAGATCCCACAGCTGTTAAGACAAAAAACCCCAAACTTTTAAAACCAAATCAACAAAAGCAAGTTCTTACTCTTTTCCTTAATTTTAACAAACAGCAACAATGTGCTGTAATGAATTATCAGTGTAGCTGCCTAAAATTATTTTAGGGTACAGTCAACCTAATCCATCTTCCTATGTAAGGAAAGAAGTTATTTTAGAACTGCCACGCTCTTAACACTTTTGAAGACAACTTTTGAAGCAGTCAACTAATATTTTATGTAGTTTCATATTAATTTAGTATACAGGGATGCCACTCTTAGAACTCCCAGTATGGATATGCATTTAATGTGCTCAACATCAGCTAGAGAACACAGAACAGAAAGAATGCCTGTTAATCAGTACAACATCCATTCTATATTCTAGGAAGATGTATCTTTATGCTGCTGCATTAATTAGGTAGATGAGGTTGTTCTATTGCTGCTGTGGGGCTGTTTTGTCAGATTTTCTCTTCCATACAAGCACTTTAAAAGTGTTTCACTGCAGGGTTGCTATCTCCCAAACTCACCTGTGAAACACTTTCCCCATCCCTCCCTCCTGTCTCAAAGGATTGCTCAGTAGTTGCTCCTCTTTACAAATCTCATCGGTCTATGAAATGCACAGCTGTGAGCTGCACGTTGCTCACCAACAATCAAAACTTTGAAGTGAATGATTAACTTTAGTAATACTTAAAGAGAACAAGTGAAAATAAGCATTACACTATCACCCACCCCCCCAAAAAAATTAAAAATAATAAAAAAATATGTGTCAGTTCATTCCCTATACAACCATCTTAACACACTGCCTCTGCATTCTGAATACATAAAGGTATTTTTTACAACCAGCACTTTACAACCCAACATCATGCCAATTTATTTTCCACCTTGTAATTTCTATGCCTCCTGTTCAAAGTCAACTTCCCCATATGTGAAAGTTCAGATAGATAATGGTAAATCATGTAACAGTCTCATGAACACGAATACTTTGTATCTAAACCCACAAACAACACATAATTGCTACATGGAATTTCATTCTATCCCTCCCACCATACAAAATTACACCTCTGCAATCAGTCTGCAGAAGTGATGGCAATGTGTCATTTTAAAGGGGCAGCACTGGGAAAACACACAGGAGAAGCTTCTGTTCACCAGCTATGTATCAGGAAAATATTCAGGTAAGAAGTTCTGGAGCTACACATGATTAATCAAATGCTCATCTGCATGCCAGTATCCATGTCACAGTCTTCTACAATTGTTCCCATATCTTAAAGATGACTTCAAACTCAAAAACAGGTAACGTAACAACCAGTTGCATATAACATACCTAAACCATGCAGGCTAAGTATGAACCCTTCCCATGCCAAAACATCACTTACAGCACATACAAAGAACGTGCTAGTCTCCAAACTACCACTAGGGAAACACTCAAGCATTTTCACAGAATACACTTTAGTTTTAAATAACTTATCTATAAAAGAATCTCAGAAAACGTACATGAGAGTGTTTCAAGAAGGGAGGAAATAAACCACAAGTCTTCATTATATCACAGGCTGCATTTATTTGGGAAAAATTGTTCAACAAGCTGTTTGCCTATTAAACAAGGCATCACTGAATGTAGCAGCATTAAAACTAGCACGTTCCACACCTCAATACCACTGCTGATCTCTAGTGTTACTCTTTTCAAATGGACAAGCCTCCCAGCTCATACACCACAGCACTGCTTGCTGATCTAAGTATGTGTCAAAGCATTCTCTGAAGTACAAAGGCTGCTGAGCTGAAAGGCTACTCTGATGAAATAGCAATCCTGAAAGTTACATGAACACGCTAAAGGGAGCTCATGCCCTGCTTTTTGAATGCTCTACAGTCTCCCTGCCTACAGGTTTAGTGCCCTGACAAATACCATGTCACAAGTGTGTGCTGTTGTATTAATTAAGAGAAAAAACCCAACAGCTAGAAAAGTCACTGAAAAGCAAGGTCATGGAAGCTGAATATAACAGCTTGACATCTCCATCAGATAGCTCACCTCAGTCTGACACCATTTGGTTCTTTCAGGTAAGTATCGGGTATGTAAACTTCAGTTTACACTGGATTATTAAACACACAGATTAACCGATGAAGTTTGCACTGTCTGTATAAATACAATATAAAGAGAGTTGTGCAGATATTTATGCCTACGCAAGGTGTGTCCTGGCAGGGTTATTTATATGCTGCTGTAAACAGACACATTCCATTCCACCTGCAGGGTCAGCGGCAGCACCTCTGCAATCCTTCATCCATTTGTTTCTCTTCTAAATTCGCTCCAAGTTGGCTTTTGTTTTAAATACCTTGCAAAATGTTCAGAGCTTACTGGTCTCAGCACAGAAACTGACCTGAGGAAAAAGGCAGCAGCTGGATTTCATTCTGTAGCAGTCCCCAAAATAATAGACACCTTGTGCTGCAAGTTTGGCTTTGGGGTTTTTTGTTTGGTTACTTTTGTTACATTGTTGGGGTTTTGAATTTATTTATTAAAGTCATCTAGAAGCAAACTATACAGTCTGCAATTCCAATCAGCAAACTGATACTGGTCAATTTGAGTCATTCTTGAGCTCCAGACTCAAGGAAAGGAACAGCAGCAAGTTTGCTAGCAATGCAAGCACTATTCCCATGTATTGTGTCTACTGTCTTTTTTTTTTTTTTTTTTTAATTTGAAATCTTAAAACATCTGGAAAATCTGCTCCCTCCCTTCCATACATGCTGCAAAACCACGGTATCTGACAAGGTGTCCTTGAAAACCCCAAATGCAGGCTTGCTCTTTCATTTAAATAAATCCTTTAAAATTGTCTGCCAACCCAATTACAAGATGTCAAAAAATTTTATTTAAAAGAAGTTAAGAAACATGAAAACAACTCTCCACAGAAAAGCTAGGATTTCATCCATACCAGCATGGCTCAAGCTTGCTACTCCCTTACTCCAACACTCAAGATGATTAAAATATCACTTCAGTTTGTAATTTATTGTTTGAACCCCCAGGCTGCTCATGGTCAAACTTCCTTGAGCTCTAGAATTCAAAGAGTCATATAGAATGTTGAGGGTGGCCCCTCAGACCTGTAACAGATGCTCTCTGTTAACCCACTCCCTCCCCAAAGGGAAAGAGAAAGGGAATAAGAGAGAGTAACTTAGTGATTAGAAAAGGAAACTAGAACAGCTTTAATGAAAACAAAAAAAATAATAATAGGAATATATACATATATATACAAAACCAGTATTGAACCCAACTCCACAATGGTAATTACATCACCACTGATGCTGTGGAGCAGGCATCACAAGAGTCCCAGACTGGGCCCAGCAGCAGGTGAGAACTATGTTCAAGAGCTGGATTCTGGTACCAGATTCAGGAACACACACAGATCAAGACTGAAGGCAGAATGGACAGAGTCATCCTCGAATGCTCTGAGGAAGAAACTGGAAGAGGACTTGAGCAAAGCCAAGCTGGCAAAGCGGGCCAAAAGGATAAAGAGAGGAACAAAACCCTCAAGATCCCTTAGCTTTATACTGAATATGACATATATGGGCTGCAATACCTCATTAGTCAGTTTAGGGTCATCTGTCCTGCCTGCTCCTCCCTGCAGCTGTGGCCCCAATGTGGTAGACAAGATCCAGCAGTGGCCTTGGTCTCCACACCAACCCTTGGTAGTCACTCTAAACATGGGGTGTTATCACTGCCAGAGGCAGACACTGCCTGTGAAAACAGGCTGCTAACTTCACAAAGTACAGTTAGTCAGAAGAACTGAGCTGAAAAATAAAAGCATCTAACAGAATTAGTTCTGTTCTCACTGAAACCAGGACAAATAGCCACAGCTCCCTAGTGGTATATCCCATTCTTGATTAAACTTGCTTTTTAATATTTAGCTTAGTGCCAGCAGCACAACACAGAGACTGCTTTACAGTTATGGTTAGTCTTAGGCCAGTTACACTCCTGTAGCTTTTGCCAAGGGGCACAGACTTACCTACAGAAAACAGGGTGAAGAAAGTCAAAAATATTGTACCAGGTTTAGCAGTGTTTTCCCTATCAGGGACTCAGGTATCCTTCATGCACTGAAGGCCTATGACACCTTCTTTACCCTGCAAGCATTCCTGCTATTGTAGAGCCCCATCACACTTTTATATTACAAGATGGAGGTGAACACAGTTTGGTACTTTCCCCGAAAACAATACCCCTTCAAAAAATTCTTCTCATGCAGTCACATATTTGTTCACTGTTCATATCCCCTGATCCTAAGGTATGAGCATGACAAATAAAAGAAAAACATAAAACTTTGAGATTTGCAGCTTTCATAGCTGAAGACCCTTGAACTCTTTTTGCATTAAGCTGCTACCTATAGCATTTGCTTCATTTGGACAACTGTGTTTGAAACTGCCCTCTTTCTTCCATCACTGATCAAGGAGAGAGAATGCAACTAAATCACAGAATACAATATACAGAAGTCACAGGACTGCAAAGTTACATGCCTGCTCCATGCACTACACAGTGGAACAAGAAAAGGTATTTCTCCCAGAAGCAATGAAACATGGACCAAGCACTCTTCAGTCATTTCAGAACTGGAAATATTTAGCTATCATATTGTATCTACACTAAAATAATTCCACCAACTAGGAAGAAAGTTCCTCTTTAGGGATGAATTGATCACCTCTGCACTCCACCACCAGTGAAATCTGTCCTGTAAGCTCACCCATTCCCACTAGTTTTGGAATGAGAATAAGCCTAGGACACAGAAGAATTTTATCAAACCAAGAGAAGAGGCTGACAGGACTTAAAAAAAGCTCTCCGTGTATTCTTTGTCTTATTTCTAAAGCATGAAATCCAAACAATGAAAGGCAGTCAAATTCAAGAGAGCTTGCACAAGCCAATTTCAAACACCACTCTAAATGCAAACATCCTAACATCCACAATCTCCCATTTCGGGGGAAAATAATGATCACAAGGGTATGTGGTAAGAAGTCTGTCATCTTTAAGATATTATTAGATGTTGTTACTGGAGGCAGACTTTGCATTCCTTAGTTTGAGACTTGCCTCTGAGAATAATAAAGGATCCAGCTTCACCTCCCATCAGAAGTGCATGCATACCACAGTCACATAAAGAGAGAAACATCGTGCTTTACCTACAAACTTACAGAAAAGGAAATGGTCCTTCAATTATTCTGGCTACTCTGAACAGTTACCTGCTTAGTTAAAAGAAAACAGACTTTGGCTCTTCAGAGCCCAATGCAGTCAGAGAAGGCAGGCATTACTCCTCTGAAGTTCACAGCACCTACATCTACAGCAAGTAATTCTGTAGAACTAAATATATTTTAAGTCACAGCTAAATATTAGCATCACTTTTAGAATAAGTAAGTTAAATAAGAAAATTACCTTATGACATTTCAACAGCTATTAGACAACATTTCAGTGACTCATCTTATTATAGTAAACCACAGGAGACCAATTCCATGATAAGGAAAGCAGTAACAATTCGCAGGCACCACAAGAGGGACAACTGTGATTCAGATGTCAGCCTCTTAAGGGAGGCTCCAGGGGAATCTCCATCTCCTACAGAGCCACTGATACTTCACTGTTGGTACTGGGAGAGCCAAGACAGAGGAAAAACTCAATTTCTCATCCTTCCCCACACCATATTGATCAACTTCTCTCGGTTAAGGCCAGTTCTTCAGAAATATCCTTGTCACTAAGCTTCCATTTGTAAAAAAGGCAGAAGAGAAGGTATTTATTTTTCTGCTATCAAAGAACAAGGGAATGGAAAAAGGGTTGAGGGATAACCACACAAATAAACAGCTGCTTTTCATCACACCAGGAAGTGCATAAGGACAACTTTTACATGCTATAATCACTGCCTCTGCTTCTCATAAAGGAATAGTTTTTCTAATTACTGTAAATACATTTCATTGCCACAGCCCACACTAAAGAGTAAACAAAAATGGGGAAACAGCACTCACAGTCCAAAGGACAGAAGCAGATCTTGTAGTGAAATCCTTTCAGACTGCAAGGAAGTCACTGGCCTCATGAGTTAGCCTGACTGTTATTCCTCTTCTTCCTCTAACAAAGAGGTTGCAGCCTGATTCTTAATGACAGATGCAATTTCTCCCCGACTCTTTCCAAACCAAGCTTCTCCATAACTGACTGCAACGCTACTGCTGCACTTCCCTCCTGCTCCCCTGCAACTCACCTTCCATTCTTTCCATTAGGTCAGCCCACAATTAATCAAGACCAGAAAGTAGAGCAGCTGCCTAACAAACATGCCTGTTGCACTACATGACCCCTCCGATTGTTTATGCTTTCTTGAACTACCTTAGTTTTTGTCTTGCCTATACACAGATCTGATGGGCAGGAATTAATATTTTGTACAATGTCTAACATTTTGGGAACCCAATCTCAATTACTCACAAGCACTTCTGTAGCACATATTATTAAATGTCAGCTTGCCTATGTATCAATTTTATTGCAATTAACAGTTCAACAGAAGCAACATTCCTGATTCCAGTTACTGAAAAAGCCAGTGTACGCTTTGAACCTTAATAAAAACCCCAAAAAGAAAACACACACACATACCAAAACCCACAGACACAAAGAGAAAAAAAAAAAATCCCAAACACCCTGCAAAAGACCCAACCAAAAACCCACTACCATACCAAAAAAAAAAAAAAAAAAAAAAAAAAAAAAAAAAACCACCAAACCCAAAAACAAAAAAAACCACCCCCCAAAAAAAGAGAACCCCACCAATCTTTTGTCCTGCAGAAATACCCTGGCTCTGAACATTCTTCCACCTCAATCAAATCTTACAACTATTGCTCATTTCAATGCTATTAAATTAGAAGTGAAAGGAAATAAAAATAAATCAGGAAAGTTCTGTGGTATTGGAGAAAAGCCATGCTTCTACAAAAGTGAACCACACATTTAGGGTCTTCTAGGTTGAAACACTCAGTCTCCAAACATACTGTTTCATGATTTGGTAAAATAAGCCCATTCATACCACATCAACATGTTTTTAACCAGACAGGTACAAACTCATCCCTCTAGAAACAGTAATCTTTGGAAATCACAGTTGAAAATGGTAATTCTGCTAATGTAAGACTTTCAAGCAGGTTTTTGACAGTTTCTTCATAACATGCAGGAAGACAGTATCAAATGAACTGGCCAGCAGGCCATAAAAGATACAGAAAAGTCATGGTGAGCAAGTTTAGTGAGGGCCAATAGGGCCCTCAGTGACTGGTATAAGAGAAGTCAGAGGGAGTAAAAAATAACTAAGAAGACCTTTCAGCAATACAGGATTAGCTGCAGGGTATGAAAACATAGGTCTGTCAATGCACAAATGTGAACCCATAAATGACAGTGCAGGTTCACATGACAAACCAGCTGACCCTTTTGACAGGCATCAGAGCCTGTGCCTGTACCAAGGACAACCATAATGCATGTGGTTATGTTCTATATGATATCTTCCCAGCAACTGCTACTACCACCCAAGCTGGCAACTGTCAGTCTGGTGGGTGGTGTTTCTAGTGGAACATCACTATAAATCCACATAGAGGCATAAGGAAAGTGATCTTGAAAAGACTTAGAGAGTTCATCCAAAGAGAGATATGGTGCTAATGGAAGATCTAATCAGGTGGAGGCTGGGGGTTGTGGTGTGTGGAGATTTTTTCTAGCAGGATAAGTTTACAAGAAGTTGAAAATTATAATTCTGCAGAAGTAACACAGACCCCAGCTTCCAGAAAACTATTAAGAGGCCTAGATGAAGTTCTGAACTTTTTTGGCTAAGGAGGGATGGCCAGCCATCAGCCAGTACTTAATATACTTGGAAGCTATTTAATTCAGAAGGACCTTGATTTACTTCCAGACAGCTTTGGGGAGGGGAGTGGTGCGGAACAAAGAGAATTAAAAAAAAAAAAAAACAAAACAAAACAACAAAACCCACACTCAAACCATATGCACAATTTACTTGCAGTAGCTAACCTCAGACACATACAACAATCTTGACAACAGGTCAGCCTTGACATACCTGTCTAACAATTTTAGGCACATGAGTCTGGTCTGTTTTCCCACCTGAATTAGAAAAGCTCCATGCTGCAAGGTCAAAGGGGCTGACTTTATCCTCAAGAATATAAATAGACAATAGCAAATAGGATTAAAAGTGTTGTATTACTGGTACAACTGCTAGTAAAATACTGTGTCCAGTAGTATTTTTGAAATCCACAGCTCAAAGATGGAAATAAGATTCAATTCAACAACAACAAGGGGCAAAAATGAGAACATTTGAAGAACCACACTTAAGTGAAATTCATAAACAATTTAATCTATTTAGTCTATTAAAAAAAAAGCAAAAGAGTCAACTCTTCAAGTCTTGTCCATGCTAGCCTAAAAATTCAAGAATCTTCCAGTCTGGTAAATACATTAATAATAGACAGCAATAGAAGTTGAAATTCTGCATGTTTAGACCACAAGACAAGCTAAATTTGTGCTTTCTTAGTGGTGAAATTACTTTATTTAATCCCCTAAAGAATCCTACAGAAGACAGAGTACATTTTCCACACATAGACACCCACACATGCTGCAGTTTTGATTGGGTATTTGGAACTTTTCTAAAAGAAAAATTCCAAACAAAACTTTATAGCACAGCTTAAACAATATGCTAGACTAGCTCAGGTAAATTCCTTCTACCATGCAGTTGATCATTTGTTCTTGCAGCCTCATGGCAGAGAGCCTTGCTTATCAGCAAGAAGCTGAGAATACACAGTCTTGTTAAAGCAGATGTCATGTTGAAGTTCAGTCAGTCTGCAGATCTTTAAATGCTGGTGTCTCAAAAAACCGTATCAATCTGAAAGCCATTATCAACTAAAGCAACAGTTTGTTACAATAATTTCTAATGAAGATGATAAAAAGATTCACTGTATAGAGAAGTGCATTCTCCCAGGTGTGCAATGCCTTAGAATGAGCAAATGCTTTGGTGTTAACTTTAAAAGCACAAAATTTCAGATTTCCTTTGCTAATAAAAATTTCCTTTCAGGAATCTAGACCATTAGAAATTGTAATTACAATTATAGCAGATATTCTTAAAGCAACTGAAGGGAACCAATCTAGGAGGTCATTCTGAAGTCTGGAAACAGTTTACAGTATCTGTCCTACCTGCCTGGCTGATTCTGATTTCACACTTCAAAAAATTTTTTCCCCGCACTCAGATTTGAACTTAATACTCTGCCTAAATAAAAAGCTGGTATCAATTTTTAATTTCTTTTGGTTTTGTTTGATTGGGTTTTTGTTTGGGTTGGGTTTTGGTTTTTTATTTGGCGTTTGTTATTTTAAATAGACAGATTTAAATCTTCAGGAACAAGGTAACACACAAAAGTATGTTGTTCAAATTTAAAAGACTTAATCTCTTTATCAACCTTCTTATCTAAGAAGTATACAGTGCCCTTTCTGTTTCTTGCTCCAATAAGCAAAAGATAGCAGAATATCCTCTCCTTCCATACCAGCCTGGACTGCTGCAAGAACAAATGCAAACTCTGTCACAGAGACTAAACTCCATTGATTTTCTTTACAGGGATAAGCCATTCTTGAAAACTGCTGTGATTTTGAAAGGAAGGTCAATAGGGTTTAGAAGGATGTCCTTTCTACAGGCAGACTCCTAGAGAACTGATTTCAAATGAAAATTTCATTGCCAACCAGCTCAGAACTCTTCTGATCTCTTTAGAGATGCAGAAATGGAAAATGCCACATACTAGCAAGATAGGATTAAACATGTTTCACTACTCTTATCCACTGTGCTCTCACTACATTGCTGATGCCTCCTCTGTTCTCAAGAGATTTCATGTAACCATCTGCTTTGACTGTTTCTATGTACTTATTTTGTTTAGTAACACCTAGGATCCTCATCACAGCACAGGAACCCAGTATGGTAGGTGATACCTAAATACAGGCAGCAAACTTACACACGCACACAGAAAAAATGAAAACAACAAACAAACAAACAAACCAAACAACAACAAAATAAACCAACCAAAAAAACCACCAAAACCCACAAACCACACCCACACAAAACAAAACAACCCCACCACCACCCCCCCCACACAACCAACAACAACAAAAAAACACCACAACACACAAACCCAAGGCACACATAAAGCACAAGCCTGTCCCAGACAGCTTACTTTCTACTCTCTCAAGTGCCTCCATATCCCTGTGAAGAACATGACAAACTTGGATCTTTATGTATAACACAACCAACAAATTAATTGTCAAAGTGAATCTAGTCTGTAGTTTTTATACTCTGATCTCAGTCGCGTGCCAAATGCACTCTGATAAATCAAGAACCGAAGTGAGGTGTGCATCCCCTTTCACACTTTCCACTACATTAAAGTGTTGTCCACCTTTTCACACTGTCTCAGAAAACAAGATTTATTCTCTACAACCAAGATGTCTTCCTTAGCAAGGAAATTGCTTTATTTAGGATCTGGAAGTTGGATTCATGTTAGGAATATACTATGAAGCTGATGTGGACTACTGTCTGTCATCAGTTACTTGTTTCACTGAAAACAGTTTTGAAAACCATAATCTTCATGTCTTGTTTTAATTTCTGGTTTTAATTTCTGGTCAGAGCATTGTAATGAGAATTGCCAAAACAGCAGCCACTCAAGAAGTTCTAGATCAACTCTGTCAATACTAAGAGCAACTGAAAGGAAAAGATGTCAAGAGACATCCCCATATGTCAGGAGGACTCAATACATGAAGGCTCTTCTCACCATGCTTCACATGTGGCATACAGTTCCTTCTTCAGCACTATGGCTCTCATCTCCTGTTATCATCAACCATCTTACTGTGCTATGTGGAGCTCACAAGCTCGTGTGTCGTGTGCTCACAAGCTTTGCTAAGTATCAAGAGAAGTCATTTGACTTGCAACCATTACCACAAATTCTCAAAGTCATGTGATATATTTATTAGTAGTTAACACAATGAGGCTGCATCAGTCAGGCCTTCAAAGTTCTTAAAATTTTCAGCTAAACTTAATGCAAGTACACAAAGAGAAGGTTAGAAGAGCTGCACTGTGAGAGACTTACACTCGCAAAAGGGCATTAACACCTCTGAAGGAGGGGGGTTTACTTGTGTAAAGCACTGTCAGAAAAGGGGGAATCTTGCTGTGGAATGAGACAAAATTATTTTATCTTCTGGTTAGCAGCCTCTGCCTTATTTACTCCCCAGATGCATTGAGCACTTCATTTCCACAGTACCGCACTGATTGTCTCACTTGCTACCAATTCCCACCATGAAAAAAGTATCACCTTCATTCTGCATCTGGTTAAGATGGGAGACAGCCTTGCCTCAGCCCACCACAAGTCAGTGGTAGAAGCAAGATCTCATCTCATTCCTTAGTTCCTTCCTTCAGACAGCAAAGTTTTACTACTCCCAACTGTCGTAAAAATTGGTATCTTGACTTGGTAAAGTGCATCTAATTGAAAAGAAATACCCAGAAAGCAAGAAAAAAAACTGCAAAAAACTATGTTTAAATAACTCAGTGCCTTGACAGAAAATAAGGATATGAAACTAACTATAAAGCCACTCTCTTGCCTGCAATCCCAGTTTTAGCTGTCACTGCACCTCTAACTTCTATCACAAATAAAGCATCAATGCAAACTCTTCCCTTGAAGTCACAAGCCTGATTTGTACACAGAAAGTTTTCTACACTGCCTGAAAAAGGTGGACAATCATAATGCATATGCTTTACACACACACACACAAAATAATAAAAAAATTACTATCAGCTTCTCTTTCATTTTTGCAAGTGCTGACTGCAATGGTATTATTTTTAGTATAACTTATGTAATAATTGGATGAAACCTGGGAATTTTGGGATTCAGTGACTATGGTTTCTTTCTGGTGACAACATGCAAATCTATTTCTACAGCTCTTGCACCTCGCTAAATCATTTGCAGTGGAGAAAAAGGAGACAAAAAAAAAAGCAGATAAGCCTAGCTCTGGACAACACTGAACATTTTAAATGAAGTTTTCTTTTTAACAATATAAAATATGCTATAATTGAAAATATGATTTCAGCTCTTCAAAGATGACACTCCACCTCACATCAAGATGTCAATTGCTTTTGTGCCTGAGTTTACATGGCTTACACATTGATGTAGAACTAGAGCTTTTATGAACTGTTTTATAGTTTTGATGTGGCTCCTAAGGCTTTATAAATTACCCTGACACAGAACAACCTCTCTGCTCACAGAAAGAGGAAGCGTTCCTTCAGCTGCAGGCTTTGGATGGTCCATTTTCTCCTGGGCTGCTCTTGATAGAGAAGTGTGGCCAGCAGGTCAAGGGAGGTGATTCTCCCCCTCTACTCCACTCTCGTGAGACCTCACCTGGAGTAC
>JANIJG010012996.1:13608-38138 GCA_024611175.1 Megaceryle torquata | reverse complement strand
GTGGAAGCCCCATCCTTGGGGGTTTTTAAGACCAGGCTGGATGGGGCTCTGAGCAACCTGCTCTAGTGGGAGGTGTCGCTGCCATTGGCAGGGGGGTTGGAACTAGATGATCTTTAAGGTCCCTTCCAACCCTGACAATTCTATGATTTTTAAACTGTACTCTCCATGGTAGCATTTCCTCATCAGCATCAGACTCTTCTACTGGCTGTAATCAAAGCAGTGCATAAAGGGGCTATCATACACAATATTTAAAGCATTGCATAATGGAGTACTTCCCTCTTAAAATGACAGAGTTGAATATAAGTAACAATTGCTTTCATTATCTTCAGAATAAGATGAGAAAGGCTTTATCTATTTTCCTCATCAAGCAAAATACTGCAGCTTTGAGGGGACAAATGACAAGATGAATTAAAATGGTATTAATAAATACTATCCTAAAACAGTAAAAGTTGCTTTCATAATATGTGTGGCTCCTATGCTATGGGAACTGTGTATGTTTTGTGCAACTAGAGGAAAAGGAAGAAAAAAAAAAAGTGGCAGCTCTCAGCAATCTGCGTGCTGAGGCATATTTTCCCTTTCATCTTTCCTGTCTGTTCTCTTCCACCCCCTTCATTGCAGTTTCCCCGCTTTCTTTCTAGAGTCCCAGCTATGAGAGGAACACAAGAAGTTATCCTAATCTTCCAGATACAACTGTCAACCTGTTTCCCCCATCTGCTATCACTACAGCACCCTATGCACATTGATTGTCTTAAAGAACCCAGTTTCATCTGAAACTCCTGCTATTTCTCTAACATAGAATTTTGTTATTTGCAACACAAGTCAAACTGTACATGTTTATAAGCAAGCAGGCTACATAAAATGTCAGCTGCATTGCTATAATACTGATTTGCCTTTATATACACTCTATTAAAATTTTTTTTCATTAAAAACTGCCCTACAAGGTACAATGGGCATATGCACACAGAGAAACACATCTCCTATTTGCCATAAAGACAACCCAGTCCTGCACAGAAAGCCAATGGGATTATGGCAATCACCCCACTCCTTGCTAATAGATATTTCTGTAGAAGTAACTGAAGTTTTGCTACTCCAGGATGCCAGATGAAAATTGCTCTGAGAGGGGTATGGACAGATGAAGAGAAGACTCCCCAGGTTAGTAAATACCACTGTTACTTCATACTATCCCCTTAAAAGGTTGGTGACCATTCCAAGTGTGCCTGCTACAGGCTAGTGGGCAGTTTTATAATTATGAACATCTATATGCTGTAATACTTTAAGAACAAGCAGGTGACATCAAGCCCTTACAAAAGGCTGCAGAAGGTTTCCTACTAACTGATTTCATTACAGAAATGGGGGCGGGGGGGGGGGGGGAGGAGAATTAACTGTCACCCAATCAAGCAATCCAGATGAATTACCAGGATACAGAATTAGGAGGGATATAGAAAATGTAAAAGCTAATAAATAAAAGGAGAGAGAAGCTTGGCTGCACTAGGCTGTGAAGTCTATAGCTTGAATAAGGCGAAGCAGTCTGTAGCCAGTGCCTGAAATTCCACGTACAACTGGAAGAGAACTAGCAAACAGCACAATTTTCCATCTTCACAGTGTTTCTCTACCTTACTGAAGAGGTTAAAAGTTTTAGATACAAGACCTTAATGTTTTTTTTTTTTGGACAAAAGATTAAAAAAAGAAATTAAGAAGGCTTTTGTTGTTCTAGCAAGCAAGCAAGCTCTGGCAAATTTTCATCATCCCTTTAGCCTATATGAGAAATACACTTGATATTCTTCTTTTACTTTACAATCATAAGCATCTATTTAAGTCAAATATTTTCAGGCCTTTAAGTCATTCTTCCAACTTTCCAACCCTAGCCAGCTCAGTTTTCTTCCTTTTCAACATCAGCAGTCTATTCAACAAGGAACAGAAATCAAACCAAGAAGCAGCTTAAGAACTTGCCCGATATTGCCTTAATTACATTGGCAATTTAAGTAAAATCTGGTCTTCATATTGTGTCATAACAAAAGCTGAAGCAGCTATTTGATATGGAATAAAAACTGATCATAAATCTAACATCAAGGAGCAAATTAGGAGTTCTCAGATTTTGTCCACTCCCTGATAAAGATTTTGCTGAGACCCATCCAAGTTTCTCTCACTCTCATAAAATACAATCTTGAGAACTCTGCGCAACAGTCATCATTGCTGGCAAAACCTCATCTTGTACGGGAGAAGCCATTATCCCTGCAGCTCGTGGCACTTAGAGTTCTTTAAGAACATTCAAACACGAGTTTGCTATTAAATTTTAAAACCTGTCATCAGTCTTTGCAAGGCTAAGTAGAAAAGGTACCAATTACCAGAATTCTCCTTTATTGTGTATACTGCCAACTTCTCAAGAGCACGCACAAGTAAGAATTCCAAGAGACATCAAAAACCCTTCTTTTCTCACTGAAGAGATGCAGAGAAGCTGGAAGGAGTGATTTTTCCCTGCATTCCTCTTTTCCATGATTTCATGACTCAATTTCTCAAAGTAATCCTATTCCATTTTCTAAATTATAGCAACTACATCTGAAAAGAAACCACACAATTATTTAAGAAAAACAGAACCATATAATCTCTTCATTGTGTGTGTCACAGAGGATGCAGTTATGTTCTAAAGTATAATCCACTCACTCTGTGGTTAAAACACTGATTTGTGTACAAATAGAATTACTTCTGAAGTTCTACTGAGAACTACGCTGTAAACAACAGAGAAATATGACACTATATGTTCATCTGGCTCACCTGTCTATTACAGAGGGCTGGAGTCAACTGCTTCAGACCTCAGTTGTTAAATTTTTTTTTCAAATATTTGAGGCAGTGAGACAATTCTTCCTCTTCCCTCTAAATGTCAAGACACTTTCATAGTCTAAAAACTCTACAGAAGATTCCTTAAATATAAATGGTCTCCCTTTGAAACTCCAGCAGCAATAAAAACCCAAGAACAGCCTAGCTGAAGCAGCCTAACTTACAAAATAAAATCTTCTTAAAAGTTCATTCATCTGAAGCCTGCACCTGACTTTTTATTTGTGGTAAAGAAAACTAGACTTGTATCCCAGTCTTTAATCATAAATACCACGAGAGCCTCTCCCATAATAAACACATCAAGCTCACTCATTTTGTAAGACTGCATTATTTAGCCATAAATCATGCAGTGACCCCTACTCTTGTTTTAGGATGAAATCTCCATTACTTTACACGGCCAAAGAGCTTTAGCATGAGAAAGAGTTTCTCACTAGCACTTCGTTTGAAGCATGCATGAAGCATAAATTATTTCCTAAACCTAAAATATGCATTAAAGTTAATGAGATTCCAATATGGGCAAAACACAGCACTGAAGACATTTCATCCAAGGAAACTGGTTGCACCTCAAAGCTTTTACTGAACAGGGTCAGGACACACATATTTGGGAAATGAAGATCTGCCAAACTCCTACAACGGAACACCACCCACAGAAACATAATATATGTCTAAAAAGCCTCTAATTTAGAGGCAATACCAAGATAGTTTCTCATTCTCCCTTGCAAGCAAAGGGAACCAATATTCCCTTTGAAAAGTTTGAGGGGTTTTTAAATAAACAGATAGTAAGACAACATCCTTGTTTTCACTTGCATCTTACACACAGAAGGCATTTTTTGTATCCTATTTGCCGCTGAAGAAATCCTCTTCCCATTTCAGGGGGGCCAGAAGCTCCATGTTTTATAAGCTGCTATCTGCTAAGAAGGCAGTTTCCAAATTGCATTTTCTCTACTGCATGCGTACAGTAAGATTTTTCAGTTGTTTGAAAAGCAATACAGTAGATTTTCACTGAAAGAGTAAAATACACATTGTCTGGCAAATTTTTATTTCCCCAGAATATAGAGGTGCTAAAGCTGTTAACACTTTTCCCCTCGCGATAGTTACATACGGCCCTACCTCTTGTACAAGAAGGAACTTTAACTGTCCTAATATTTCTCAAAAGTAGTTTTGTTTTTCTATAAATAATTCAGAATAAAGCAGACATTCTGTATGGAAAATAAGCCCAAACAGTTTGGCCGTCTTACTAGCAACTGCACCACTCTCTCATAGTGGAAAGCTGTCTGACAAACAAATGCCAGATCACTACCAGTTTTGACTGCACTGTACAAACCATAAAATGGAAAAGTTTTAGTCCTTTAATTGCTTTAAAGACCCTATTTTTTTCTTTGCTGCCTTAGCTATTTGCTGTGGAGAATATAAATGCAGATATCGTGGTCTGTGTTTTATTAAAAAGCCTTCTTCATTTCTTTTCTTAATATTTTTTTAATGAATTGAAGTAGAAAAAAGTACTTATTATTCATACACCCTAAAGAAAGGGTCAGCCTCTATCTAAAAATAAAAGCAAAAGCACCTTTAGAGACAGCAATTGCAGCTCATACACACCAGTATCACAACAGACATCTCAGTTGCCTCCAACACTGGTCATGAAACGCTAAGTAGCAGTACCTCTACAGGAGAGGTCAGAACAGAACTGCCCTAACATGACACCCATAACGCCTCTCGTACAGGACTTCAAACTCCTCAACAGTGCAGACCATGGCAAGGGAATAGACCTTGCACAGCACTGTCCCCCAACACTCTCCAATGGTATTTCACAGCACTCAGCGCAGGGAGAACAACATTCTACAGTGTCTGCTCTACCAGCACCATTTTATGAGAGCAATGATACTTCCCTGCACTTGGAAGTCTGGAGAAAGTGGTAACCCATGTATGAAAAATCAGCTACTGTCTCTGTCAATCCTTATATGAGCAAGGCAGAAGAAAATATTCTGAAGAACCAGAGTATTAGCTTGAGGGTCTATGACCACCTATTGAAACAGTCTATTTTTCTAAGACTTCAGACTCCCCACTAACAGAAACCAGAAACTCTTTTGCTAAAACTGCATCCATTCCTCAAGGAACAGGGTTTCCAACTCTATTGTAAATAACTTTTCAGGAAAACTAATCAGGACATCAGTGCTGCTGTGATTAGAGATCACAGCCAGGGAGTGCACTCTTCAGTGTCACAAAGTAGTCTGACAAGGAAGAAGTTATTTATTTCTAGGAACACTTCAGGATGAAAACACTAACAAACCAAAACAACCAACCACCAACCCCACTCAACACTCCACCATACAATACATTCACCTCAAAGTTAGCTACCAGGTTGAGAGAGCCTGCAAATAACCAACATCAAAAATTGAAGCAATAAGATTAGATATGCCCAGTAAATAAGGATCATTTTAGAATCAGATCCACAGCTTATCCTGACTACCCCAGATTGGTAAGCAACACCTAGGTTACTCCAGGTTATCAGCTGCAGAGTCTGAAGCCCAAACCCTCTCTCCCTCAGAAACAAGCATTTGGAAGCTGCAATACTCTCAGGAAGCTGAGCTTCTTGCTGTAAAAACACTGCATAGCAGATTACACATTATCTTTTCAGAGGTGTGATGAAATATTAATTTCTGATCTGTGTAAGGCATCCGTCACACCATATGGACGCCCATTAGTTCTCACACAAAATAACATCTAAGGAGAAAACACAGCATTGGAATGAAGAAACTCAAATTCCCAGCTATTACATCCCTATTGTGAATGCTACAAGAACCACTGTCCTCCTCCCCCCATGCTATACTCACTATCTTCCAACTCAAAGTACTACACAAACAAATGCCCAAGATTTAATGTTACAAAGCATTGTATATACTAAACACTGTGACTGGTTTTGAGAAGACAGATCCATCATGCTGGTGCAGTTACTAAAGAAATAGTGCCTAGCAACATCCACTAGATAAGGAGCCCTAAGTCTTGATGCTCAACTGTTCCACTGCGGAACTCCTCCAGTAACAAAGACAGAGACAGAATATTCAGACAGGAACATGTACTCAGTCCTAGGCTGCAGCAGGAGCTAAAATATAGCTTTCTTATTGGTATGTGACATGCCACTTTCCACCCCACATGCCTCTCCAAAGCCAACAACAAAACACAAACTTGCATAAGGTCCAATTTACATGAAGCTCTCTGCTAGACAACTTGAGAAGAGTAGACTGGAATAAACCTGTACCATACTCTTCCACATGAAGTGGCAACACAAGCTCTCTTTACAGTCTGGAAGACTGTTATACAGCAAAGCAGCAGAAAATGGCTTACTTTAACAACTCGTGTCCTCTTTTATTCCAGGCTAATTACAGTATACAGCAGACATTCTGGAAAGCAGACTACAATAGCTGTTTGTTACCATCAGTGTTACAATCCCACATTTATCTAAGCCTATCACACAGAACGGTACAAAAATGCTCAAGACAAAACTCAAAATACTATCTGTAAGAAATTACAGGCAAAAAAACCCACGCATCAGGTCTGAGCTCACAACGCACAATTTAGCCACCCAGGAATCTATCTATTGAGCATGCATTTACCCAAACTTCATCTAAGAAGCATTAGGCATAGCTGTTCTAAGAATAAGCAGCAGAAAAATATTTAAATCACTATAATTGACTGCTAGTAAGGAGACTTACATCTTGCACAGCAAAGACACAGGCTTGGTGAAGACAGAGTGTGCCCATACATATTAAGCATTAAAAACAACTTTTTGTTATGATCTTGGAAGTCTATAACAAACAGAAACAAAGATATAAAAGTCTTCATTTACAGAAAATTCTTATTTTCTGCTCAGTTACCTCAAATTCCTCCACACCGAAGCCTAGTCTCTAATTTTAAAAAGCACTAGGTGTTACCTTCCAACATCCCTCCTGGGTAAGAAGTTCAGACTCCTTTTCTCCCCATGCATCCTACAGCAGTGCCAGTTTACTTTCCTAAATCACAGCCTTTCACACATTCACACAAATCCTGCCCCAGTGTCCACTTCATTCACCGGATTCACCCACACTAGAGTTCAAATTGAGAAAAGTGGTATCCAGCATTGCCAGACAGGATTTCAGAAAGCACCAGACTCAATCTTCAAAACCAGCATGTAGCATTTTAAAAGTTACCTTGTTCGTATGAAGAGCAAGACTGAAAAACACTAGTGTAGAGTGGTGGGAGCTGTCAGTCTCCTCATTACTTGCATGCCTAAGCTTCTGCTAAGCATAGCAGTCCAACAACATTGAAATACTGCATGGGAAATATGAAAGAGCATCATCTATCCCTGTTCCATCTTCAGAGTACAGCAGAAAAAAAAAAAAGAACTTAATAAATATCTATTTTATAAATCATCTGTGGGTAACCTCCAACCCAAAGACAGTAAGAAACTCAAAGAACATCAATAAACGCTTCACCCTTTCCTCTATTACAGAAGCATGCATAACATTCATAAACATTTTTTCTAAACATATTCTGTTCCAACTAAGGAGACTAACTGCTCTCCTTAATTTAGTATGCTAAGTATATTTAAGTCTCTAATTTTTATTTGTAAGATTGCACATTGGCTGAAGAAATGCAATCAGCTAAATACAAATACTTGTTTAGACTCTTGCATAACAGCAACAAATACTTTTTCCAGAAGGGCACACTGAATTGAACATGTAATTGCAAACTTAATCGTAACAGCATAAATAGACTAAACAAGCACTGATCATGCTACTCATGCTCAGCTTCTAAAGTTTGACCCCTGAAGCCAGAAGTACATTCACAAAGTAAAACAAATTTTTCCAAACAGTTAGAAAATACAAACACAAGTTTAAGCAAGCTTATAAATCATGAATAATCAGAGTACCTTTAGTCAAGGCAAGTTTCTCCATCTGAAAATTTTTGGCTCAAAAAATAAAAAAAACCCCAAACAGTTATATTTCTCTTTACAGTGCTTATACTTCTTAACAGGCTACTATAACAACTGCACCACTAATAGATAATTACTCCATTTTATCTGCATCACTAAAACTGTATTTCATTTTTAAGTAGAAGTCAACCTCCCCAGGGAGCTCCTTTCCTTCAAACAATCTCAAGATCAACTCTCTTCTCTCAACTTTCTGCCAGGAACACTGCTAGCTTCACAAGACAACTGTCTTATTTTGGTTCTTCCTATAAAGAAATAGTTACAAGCCAAACCATCAGCAACTACAGCTCTTACTATGATCTGCATCACATACAATTTCCATATTGTCCTTTTATCTAGGACAAACTAGCATTTGCAGCAGTATGTAAATATAGAGGATGTTTAATCAAGTCCACTCTCCATACATTTTATTGTAGGCTCAAAACAAACTACTTCTGCATTTAGCAATATTTTCAGATCATAAAACTTCTGGAGCTGAACTCATGAAGATGAACTTTACTTATGAGATGAACTCTGGCTCCATATTAAATCTGTGCAAGATTTATCTCCCCACTGAACCAAAATGCCATCCAACTTAGCTGTCCAAAACAAGACTTCAGCTACTCGAGTCAGTTCTCAAATAAAAAACTAAGCCTAGAAGGTGTCTAAGTGAGGCACAACACACGTGCAATAATGCTCAGATGTGGAGGCTAGAAAGGACAGTTCTTTGGAAGTTCTAGGTGTCAGCAGCATAAACTGCAATAGGCAATCACAAATTCACTGGCAATCCTGCTGGTGTAAGATCAGATGTGTTGATGGGAGCAGAGCTCTGGAGGTTATTAGCCCCACCATCATCTTTGGATGGCAAACACCATGCTCTTCCACAAGAGGCAAGATCTGGGGTCGGTCAGCACAACCAAAGTCATACAGAGCATGGCATCAACTACTCTCATGGCATCCCCAGTTAGTTTGTTGCAATATGGACTGAATAAGTGGACAGTACCACCAAGCTCAAGGCTCGTGGTCAGTGGTACAAAGTTCAACTGCAGGTTGTCCCATTTCCATGGAAATAATTCCAAACTCCAACAGTAAGCAAAGCCTTGAACAACCTGATGTACCCAGACCAAATCCACTCTGAACAGGAGGTAGGACCAGCTGAGGCCACAAGGTCCCTTCTGACCCAAGTTATTCCATTGTATCTTGTTTGTTTTGTTTTGCTTTTTTTAATAAATAAAAACAAAAGGTCTGTTGCTGTGTGGGTTTGCATTAGGTCATGATTCTGCCACCCTACTGTTTTCAGCAGATAAAATGGATTTAGCCACAACAGGAAAAGAAATCCTGTGTAAAAGGACAGTCATTCCTGTGTTTAAAAGATTCACAAGTCATTCTGAGACAAGCCTCAATACTGCATTCCCAAAAACCACCAACAACAAAAAAATCTCACAGCTTGGTAGGGATAAACAACAAAACAAACAACCCCAAACACCTCATCCCCACACGCCGGCTGCTGAAGTGCTGAGGAGAGAGAGTAGAAAGTTCATTACCGGTCTCTTGCAACAAACCCGTTTTGTTACATATGCCAAATACATCTAGAGACAGTGAACAATGAAATAAAATAAAATATAAAAAACCCCTCATTTACAGTCAAGACCCAACAGTAGATAGCTCCCAAAACAGAGTTCATGCCTAAAAACAACAACAAAAACCAAACACAAAAAAAAGCTACCACAAAAAAGCCCACCCTTGAGCATCTGCATAACCAACAGAGATAGGTAAGCATCCTGAAAGGGTACAGATAAAACAAGTTTCCATATTACATTTTAAACTAACAGCAATGTCTTACGGATTCAGATAAAACTAAACAGATACTTCAGTTCCCCCTGTTCTTCATTTGCATTAATTCTTCCAGAAGGACTCTAGTATAAAATTTTAAGCACCAAAAGTAAGAGGAGTCATGGCATCATTTGCTGGATTGAAGCCAGGATCTCATACATTCACTCAGGCTTCTTTCTCTGGAGATACTGTTTGATCCTACCGTAATTGAGTTACCTTCTGCACAATGAGAAGATGAATCAATTATGTTCACCACTAAAGAGACAAGCTTAAGTATTCTATCAAGGGCTAAAAATTTGTGCAATGACACCTTCAAAATACTGTTTGTTCTTTTTTTAAATAATGCCAACTTTGATTCAATGTCTTGTCTTTCTGGAAACTCCTCAGCTCATAAGCCAGTTAAGTGCATTCAAGTTTTAACCCATTATGGCCAAGGACCTGAGACTGCCTAGTTTACAGTGAGTTTGATAGAGTAATTGAGATCAAAGGTAGCATCAGATAAAACTGATATCTAAGCCTTTGCTGCAACATTAAACAAATTCAAGCGGCGAGCAATTATCTCAGAGTCCCATTTAAAAGGAATATTTTAATCACATGTATAATGACAAGTATTAATATTGTATATTCCATGGATTTATAGCATTTTAGAGGTTAATCCTTCATGCTTACTAGAATATTGTCTCATTACTTTGGAATATAGCTTCAAATTGAACCAAACAGCTGCAGCAGGACTTTAGGTGGCTTTCATTGGGTGTTACTCTTCTGTACTTCTTCAAATGGTATACAAAGGTTACCTTACTCAGAAAATAAATTAAAGAGCCAAATTAAAGATGGATTTATGTACTTAAGACATATGTCACAATTAAAACAGAAAACAGTCACATAAATCAGCGAGCACCAATCTTGGGACTGTTTCCTGACACAGTCCCACAGATGTGAAGTCAGTCACGTGCACTGCAAGACAACAGACACAGGTAGGTATATTTTGGGGCCAGCTCTTTATGTAGAGGAAGCAGGCACACGAGCCCTTTAAGCTATGCATTTTCAAGTGTTTACTTTTGGGGTTTATTTATAAATAAATATGAATTCATTTGTATTTAGATTAAACATAGTTACTATCAAAGTAAAGCCATTACTACTTCCACTGCAGTAAACACCCAATTTCATAAATGGATGAAAACACAAAACACAATTGCTTTATCTAAGAGGTAAATATCACATCTCACCAAGGAGAATGTGCTTACTCATGCTATCCAAGGTAAAATAAATCTTAGGTCCTTGTAAACATTAAAAAAAAAAACAAACTTAAAGAGTTCTGTAAACTGTTTTAAAGAATATATAGAACATTTCTAAATGAAAACAAAGGGTAGCTACTTGGAAATATATACTATAATCTCAGTCCATATTGTTTTAACCTCCATTTCCAACAGGGATACTATTCACAGAATTGAATGTCATCAAAATAAATGGCCTTTCCCTACTAATCTTATGTATTAAAACATACCTGAACAGGGTCCTCTGGAGCAGTCATAGCAGATGTCATGCTTTCTGTGAGAATGAAAATTTACTTGGCTGGATTCTCCAGCTGAAGCTTCTGGTATTAAAACCTACTAACTCATGTATATTTTTTAAGTAATAAAAATGTAGAACAATACACACAGTATCACACACACAGGATGTCAGGGGTTGGAAGGGACCTTGGAGATCTCCAAGTCCAACCCCCCTGCCAGAGGGGGATCACATAATCTAGCAAAGGTCACAAAGGAACGCAGCCAGGCAGAACGCAAGCAATAGCTCTACAGGAGATGTTGTTATGGATAAATTATGGTAAACTTCAATATAGTTAATTTCTTTCAAAAGCAGAACACCACAGTCTAAAAATATCAGGAAATTAATCCATTAACATAGAACATTTTACTTAAAACATCTTGAAATAAATCATCCAAACACATACATACTAACAAGAAAATATATTTCTGAGCAGAAATTATAATGAATCTTAACTTTTAATTAACAAGACACTTCACTTCCAATTCAGCAATTGGCCTTAGATATTGTACAAGAAACCAAAACATTGCTACTGATAAAGATGCAGCAGACAGCACTGAGCTTTTTGCCCTTGAGATTCACCTGTTAAGAAATTTTGTATGCTGCCTTCCTCCTTCCACAACCATTGAAAATTAACAGCCTGAACAAAGACTTCAAGCTCATCAAGATGTTAAAAAAAAAAAAAATCAAAACAAACAAACAGAAAAAAACAAACAAACCTAAAAAAGCCCCACACACCAAAACCACACTTAAAGGCACACTTACATAAGAGGCAAACTACACTGGGGGATAAGGGAGACAGAGTAAGCACAACATGAAATTAATCACCATTTAGTTCCTGCAGATATGGCAAAAAGAAACAGCAGAATTGAACTACTAAATAGATGTAATAAATCTATGACAGTAGCTAGAAGTTACAAGAGAAATGTTCTAGAAGCAAATCTGATATAAAAAGCTTCAGTGCTGTTTCTTCAAGTAGAGGCATTGAAACTCTCACCAAAGAACTCAGATACAAAATCTGACTTCCCAGGTTCAGTTACTTCAGGGAAGTTTCAATACACATGTTCCTGTCATTTACCCACTTGATCTGCTGTTCAGCAAAGAGAAGCTGACTTACAGCAATCATGAGCAACTGTAGTTGTGGCGACCATGAAACACTGAAGCTCAAGACTCTGAAGGGAGTGAGGAAGGCAAGTACAGAACCTAGACTTCATGAAAGCACTCTGGCTTTTTCAAGAAGCTAGCAGGTGGAATCACCTGGCAGGCAGCTCTGAAAGGGCACAGGAGCTCAGGAAAGCTGGAACAATTATAACAGCAGCACCCTCCAAGCACAAGTGCAGTCCAAAGGAGGAATTCAGAAAGACTTCCCAGGCTTGTAGGGATGCCATTAGGACAGCCAAAGCTCAACTGCAATGGAGGTTGCAAGGGACATCAAGGGCAGTCTTTCTGAACACCATTCTAGAGCTGTGTAACTTGCAAAAGATTAACCAAGGAAAATGTGGGACCATGGCTGAACAGAGCAGGTAGTTCAGTGTTTGTGTGAAGACTGAGGTAGCCTATGCTACAAAATGCTTTTGCTTCAGTCTTCAGCATGGAGATATTTGACTTTTGTGCTTGACAAAGAAAATACATCTGCCTCCAAAAAAAAAAAAAAAGTCTTGAAGAATTCTTCAAGAGTTTGATATTCCCTGACAAGCAACATTTAGCAGGGTAAAACTCACCCCACTGACAGCAGAGTAATGTCAGATTAATTTCTCCTCTAGTAGAAAAAAAAATGAAAAACACATTTTTAAATGGGAAAGATCTTAAATGCTAAGAAGTAGTGCAGCACTGAGGGAGGACATTAGCACCTGCGAGAGTGTAACGTGCTCAAACTAACATCTACTTTTCTCCTGCACAGTCAATGGAGCCTGCCTTTGTCTCCAAGGCAGACTAATTCTGAAAATTTCAAGTTCCAGCTGAGAACTTTGACGCATACCCTTAACAAATGTTTACTTACATCAGAGTGAAATCACATTTTTGCTTACTTTTCATTTCAGTTCACAGATGGCTGAAAAAACATTGGGTTAGATGGGATGAAAGAACTCAGAGTTTTGGATTGTATTCAATCCCAAGCATTTAGTTTTAGATCAAATTCTCCACAGTCCACATTTTGTTACCACCTAAAGTAACCCTCCTAGAAATTTACAAAGTTGCTTTCTCAATTACCTGAAGCATTCTTTCTCTAGAAGAGCCACCCACACTCAAGGAAAAGGTTACCCAAGGGGATCAGTACAACACAAGTTTCCTATTATAAACACCTTAACCGACACTGTCTTAGAAGAGTGTTTCCTCTAGTCTTTGCAATACCGTTCATCATGGAGATGACTGAGGATAAAGGGACAATGTAACGCACACATTCCTTTTTCTTTTCTCTATTCCCCCTCTTACCACCACCACCCCCCAAACAAGTCTTTATGCTTAAAGATTCTTCCTTCTTAACATTAGAATCCTACCATGAGAACAAACAGGTAAACACCAATTCATTCTGGCTGTAGTCTGAAGCAGACAAGTTTCAGGGAGGGCAATGAAGTTCTGGAGCACTGCTTTAAACAAAAACAGGTTCTTTCAAAACAGTATCTGAATATGTACAATCCACCTATTAAAATAGCTGTCCAAGCTACCCTGTTGCCCTGTTAGCCAAGGAGGCTGTCCTCTGTTTAAACATGCTTCTGGAAGAACAAACAGCACAGAATACAGACAACATACTTCCCACTACAGTGTGGACAAAAAAATTCTTAAATCTTTCAGGAGACATCTGCCTTAAATTTGAGCAAGCACATAGCATTAGCATAACAACCCATTTTTAATTTGTGTTTTAAAATTTGCATTTGACAGTCAACACTTCCTACTCTGGAAGTCAACTCTGTGTGCGTATTTCGTCTGCATGTTAACAAAACTGCTGCAAAAAGGGTTACAACTTTCTCTTACATAGCAACACTACCAAGTAACTGGTAAACTTAGACAATATTATGTATTTTAGATAAATCTCAGCAAGGTCATATTGACCAAAATAAGGCTCTTTTAATCTCTCCTCAAAAAATCCCCATGCCAGAAATACTATGCAGATATTTAGCTGAAATATGGAACTCAAAAAAATACACCAGAGATGGCTTCTTCCTGCAGAACAGTTTTCTATGTGGTTCTCCTTTTTCAACAAGGCAGGCTAGAAGAACCTTTTTCCTCAAAGTGTCTCCCAGGAAAAACAAACACACACCACAACACAAAAGGGCTTCCTCCAAAACAGTGACAAGACATACACACAAACCCCACACCCCAAAAACACCCCAAACAAACAACCAACCTAACAACAACAAACCACACAAACACCACCACGACACAAAAATTAAAACAAAACACAGACACACACAAAAAAAAAAAAAAGAGAGAGTACCAGGAGCAGTGCAAAATGCTTAGTTTTATTCAACCTCCTAACATCTTAGCAATTTCTCCTACTTTTGAGTCTTTTCTACTGAACTCTGGATCCAAAGGATGCCAGTAGATATGTCAACGTGATACTATCACCATTGTGCAAGTTACCCTAAAGCAATTCTCTAATCTGCACCAAGCTACTGCAGAGAAGAGCAAGATAGTTTCATTTATGCCTGGAGCTTAGGTATTTAAAAGTTATGCAAGTTAGGGCATCCAGGCTTAACCTTCAGCTTTTGTGTTTAGAAAGACAGTCATCTTTATTGAGAATTCCACCACATCACTAGTTCATTTATAATCGTCATTTAAGAATTTTGGAAATGTTTTCTTTAGCAATACTCTACAGTAAGAGAGCCTGCTGCAGAATTAAACATATTTCAAACCACTAATTACACAACTAGCAAACCTTCTGTGTAAGATGACAATGCAGCACCTAAAAGGACAAGGAAAGAGATGATTAAATTTTTCCTGGTTGAGTTTCTTAAAAAGAGGAAGAGAAGTTCCTTTCACCTGTCATACTGATGCAGTTCCCTTTGTTTTAGAAAGGAAGTTTTAAACATGCAGCCTTTATACACATTCTATGACTCCTACACAAAAAGCCTAGCTTTTGGGGGTCTCAAAACTTCAAGAGGCAAAGACGCTATGAATTTTGTGTTCTAGATAGATCCCTTTGTATCCCTAGGCACTAAATTGGATGCAACTTGTCTTTTTTCAGCACCCAAACAATAAAAATTAACAATCATGAAGGAACCTGGAGTTGAAAATTTTTGAGTAGTGCTAAAATCACATTATTATACTTAATACAGAGTAACTGCACAGGTTCAACATATTAGTAAATATAGCCTGTAATACATGGATTGGATGGTATGCAACCTTGTAAGTGGCATGCTCTAGTGTGCAGCATCAGGCCCATACAAACATGCAAGATCAACTGCAAGGAGTTCAACAGACACCTAGTCACCTTCTAGGTGATTACAGAGCAAAGTCTTGTTACTTCACTGAAGACAAGAAATCAAGGGGAAAATAAATAAATAAATAAAACTTTCATTTAAAATTCTACCATCAGAAAATTCTACTAAAGACTAACCAATCTTGGAAAAATAATACTGCCTTTTTAGCCCACATCAGGGAGTCAAGAAGATTACTCTAACGGAACATAGAATTGTTACATACACCACCACAATAAAAACCAAGCCAGCACTGCCCCATAAACCATGCAAGTTCCCTCTTTCAGAGGCTTATCTCATTACCATGTATTTCTATGAGATGAAAGAAGTAGGGAGTAACAAGATTCTTCAAATCACAGATCCCATACATTTTACTTAACCATGCGCAGCAGTCTAATAAGCACAAGACAGCGTGTTCTCCTTTTAACAGATATCCAGAAGAGTTCAGTAAAACAACCCACCTAAACACAGGCCTTAAGAAAGCAGCTGCTTCAAGAAGCTTTCCTGGAAGAAATGTAACAGAGTACTTACTGTCTTCAGTAGAGAAATCCCTTGAAAGGAAGCAGATTTTAATCTCATTTACACAGAATCACAAAATTGTAACTGTTGGAAAAGACCTTTAAGATCACCATGTCCAACTGTCAACACCTCAGCATCCCAGTGAAGCATGACCTGAAGTGCTTCATCTACACATTTTTTTAATATCCAGGGATGGTGACTCCACCACCTCCCTGGGCAGCCTACTCCAGTGTCTGACTACTCTTTCAGTAAAGAAATTCTTCCTAATATCTAATCTAAACCTCCCCTGGTGCAACTTCAGGCCATTTCCTCTAGTCCTGTCCTTATTTACTTGAGAGAAGAGACCGCACCCACCTCACTACAACCTCCTTTCAGGTAGGTGTAGAGAGCAATAAGGTCTCTCCCCAGCCTCCTCTTCTCCAAACTAAACAATCCCAATTCCCTCAGCCTCTCCTCATAAGACTTGTTCTCCAGCTCACTCAAGGGTCAGATTTCCCCGAAGCTATGCAAAGAGTAACAGACTCCACAGAGCCTCAAAGAGCAGCAGTTTAAGACAGCACACAAAATTTCTTGAGGAAAAAAATAAAATAAAAGCCCCAAAACAATCAAGAAACGCTCCTTTGTTATAAACCAAGCTGCATTATTGTGGGGGTGGTTGGGGGAGGATTATCAGTTCCTTCTATTTGATTAAAAATGAGTGATTTTTAACAGGCAATAGTGCAATTGAGACAGAAGAGAAACCTGCACTTCCTACCCCCCACCCAGAAAATTCTTTATTTCTTCTCTATATCCCCTGTCTGCCCCTAAAACCATGACAACAGTAATGCCCTTGCCTATGACTGAATTGTTTTCATATTAGGTTTTAGAAATTACACACAAAGAAAAATAGCTGCGGTAAAACTCCAACAATCACAAATATTTAATCTCAGTAATCTAGATAATTGGCTTTAAGCTTGAAAGCAGTACTCTGAAGACTGATTAAGGTTTAAAGTGTACAAAAATTAGAATAACATACTTAATCAGTAAGGTAGCCTATCCTGTTAGGAAACTAAGCAGAAATTAAGCATAAAGATGTTAGAAGACACTTTCTGTTTTATTATAGACCCAAAGCAGTTTCTGCCTTTCAAACTCCTCCCACATCCTCCATTTTTTTCCTTCTATATTTTACATATGGAATCTTTAAGTTCCCAAGCCTTTCCCCACCCCCCCCCGCGCCCCATCCGATCCTCCCCCCCACCCCGAGGCAGAAGGGAAGAGAAAGGAAGAGCTAAATCCCTTCAAGCAACACTTGCATTCTTCAGCAAGTTAAGACTATGGAAAAGCACTCCAATGTTTTCTTGCAATTAATCACACACTGAATTAAAAATAGTAGGTTTTATTAAAAAAAAAAATTTGCATCCACTGAAGTTTTAGATGATTTAGCCTAGCAACTAGCTAATGCTAGCTTTATAAATTCCAGTATCAAGGCCACACCAAGTATCTGTGCTAATACTTGTAACACAAACACAGCTCTGGACAGACATCAGTTAAAATGGAAGAATGCTTGACTGCTTTAGACAAGCATGCAAGTAGGGCATCGTGCCCAGCCAATTTGTTGGAAGGTTTCCTCAGAAGATAGGTGAATGCTGTTGCTTGCAGCACTGCCACCCACACACTGAAGAAACCAAAAGGCTGCTCTCTTGTGACTTTCTGTCATGTCAGTGTCATACCTCGGGGCAGGAGAAGTACAAGAGAGTATTCCCAAGAGAAGGGCGTGACCCCATGTTTCTGAATGTACTACAGAAAACCCCAGTCAGGTCTTGCCCCTGGCAAGAGCTCAAGGGCAGCAAGCAGCAAGATACAACCTGCAGTTACACTGAACACAATGCAAGGACCCCCTCCATGCAAATACTGCTTGCAAAGGGCAAGTTAGCTGAGGATTAACATGCTTCTACTACATTTTCCTTCTTTTTATAGGCAGCAAGGAAGGTAGCTTTCTGCTAGCATTCCTGTGACTTGATGCAGAAAGGTGCAAATTGGGTGAAAAGCTTTAGTACAGAATTACCTTTGCACTCAGGCACTCTCTGGGGACAAAGACTTCAGTGCTTGTATTTGCAGCAAATCTGAACAGCGTGTATACTCCAGAGACATTATTCACATCACACTCATGCTTTACCAATACCATCTGGAATCTACCTTGGCTGCCACTGCTGTCAAACCATCATGTTTTCTTTTACATAGGCAGCTATTGAGAAAGCAAATCACCATTCCCCCATAGTCGTAGGATCAAAACTATGGAAGTAATGCATGTGTTAAAACAACATTGCTTACAGTTATCAGTGAAATGGAGGGGAAAGGACGAGGCACAACAGATTTCACCATACAGCCCAAAGCTTTCTTAAATAATTTCTCATTTCAAAATACTTGACAAAAGTTAAACATAACTGTTTGGGTTTTTAAATAAAATAAAAGCAGACAATATGGTGCATCCACTACAGTTGTCAATATAATTTTTCCCCACAAAAATACATAGACCAAAAGAAGAACACAGCACTGTTCTATCATTAAGATTATACAGTTAACTTTTATCCTGTATGGACACAAAAATCCTGGGAGAGGTTAAAGTCCCAGCTAAATAAGTGTCATATACTCATCATAAAATACAAACGCTGAAGACCAGTGAATTAATGTATGTCTTTAAGACTGTACTTCACAGCTTTCACAATTTGAAGTAGAAATATTAAACCAAGAAAATTGTTACTCAAGTTTTTAAACTCAAAGAAACCAAAGAAATGATGAAAACTTGCCAGTTAACAAAACATAGCAACGTAACCTTCATCTTACTGTCCCAATTTGCACCAACTGCTACTGGCTTACACATTAAATTCTTGCAAAGGACAGCACAACGTTGATATTAAAACAATAGCAGAAAACCATTATCACCATAATAAAAGAATGTCTAAGAGCTGATTAAGTTAAACAGGGACAGGGGGAAATTCCCAAATCTAATTTTATCCTCTTAAGTATCTAGATAAATAGACATGTTTGAAGAAATATTTTCCATTCACATGATGGCTACGGCATTAACTATTATCTTACAACACTGCCCAATGCATGCACGCTGACAAGTTTAATCTTACAAAGGCATATGTTTCAATAGAGCAAAACCTATACCACTGTTGGTGGGAAAGGAAACATGTAAATCATTTTCATTAACAGCCATGACATTTTCATGTAGAACTCATCCACACAGTAAGTCTGACTGCTACTTTACCTGTGTGATGGGCCCCTAATGCCAGATTAGAAAGGCAGAGGGAACACCACTATCTGATGGAGACCGGTACTTACAGACAGTAGTATCTTGCACAAAGCATGTTGTGGCAAATGCTCAACGCACATATCATCAACAGACTCTAAATAGTAAGACTCAGCATTAAAGGACAAAGGGTGACTCTCAAGCATTCATTTATCCACAATTCTTAGAGCTAGGAGGAGCAACAGTATAGTTACACATGTTCCAACACCCCATTTTGTAACAGCATTTATTAACTCACAATCACATGCTAGAATAATAAAAAATGTTAGGAAATTTGGGCTGCACCCAAAGAGCTGTGGTGAATGGCATTAAATCCAGCTGGCAGCTGGTCACAAGTGGTATTCCCCAGAGTGCAGTATTGGGGCCAGTTTTATTTAATAACTTGATCAATGAACAGGATGGAGGGTACCCTCAGTAAGTCTGCAGACACCACCAAGTGAAGGCAGGCGTGTTGATGTGCTTGAAGGTAGCGAGGCTCTACAAAGGGATCTGGACAGGCTGCATCAATGGGTTGAGGCCAATGGTAGGAGGTTCAACAAGGCCAAGGGTTGGGTTCTGAACTTGGATCACAACCACCCCATGCAATGCTACAAGCTTAAGGAAGTGTCTGGAAAGCTGCCTGGTGGAAAAGCACCTGGGACTGTCGGTCAACATCAGCCAGCAAGTGTGCCCCAGTGGCCAACAGCATCCTGGCCTACATCAGAAATATTGTGGCCAGCAGGATTAGGGATGTGATCATCCCACTGTACTCGGCACTGGTGAGGCCACACCTCAAATACTGTGTTCAGTTCTGGACCCCTCACACCAAGGACATAGAGATGCTGGAGCATGAGCAAAGAAGGGCAGTGAATCTGGTGAAGGGTCTAGTGAGCAAGACTCATTGGGAGCAGCTGAGGGAACTGGGCTTGTTTAGCCTGGAGTACAGGAGGCTGAGGGGAGACCATATCGCTTCCTACAACTACCTGAAAGGAGGTTGTAGAAAAGTGGGGGTCTGTTGTTCTATGTAACAAGTGATAAGAGGAAATGGCCTCAAGTTGCACCAGGGAATGTTTTATGTTGGGTATTAGGAAAAAGTATTCACAAAAAGGGTTGTAAAGTGCTGGAACATGGTGCCCAAGGAAATGGTGGAGTCACCATTTCTGGAGGTATTCAAAAGATACATAGACGCCACGCTTAGGGACATAGTTTAGTGGTGACTTGGCAGTGCTGGGTTAACAGCTGACCCTGATGCTCCAGTTTGAAGAGACCTTTAAGATTCCACTGTATCCCAGCTCTCTTCTTACTCACAATACAGTTAGACTTCAAAATTAGTTACCTTCTCTTTAAAACTTAACATTCTATATTCAGAAACAAGCCAATTTAAAACCAGATAGGTTTCTCTTAATTTTCTCTATTTCTCCATTGTCCACGCTGCTCCAACGTCAGTCCATAATTTGCTCTCATTTCCAAGTGATGCCCACTTCTGGTGCTGCCTGTCAACAGGAGTTTTAACATGCAAACCTTCCATCAACTGACATACTCCCCTCCTCCACTACTTAAGAACGTGTGGAATAGCTGATGCTATTTATCTTCATTTTGTTGAAGACTTCAACAAGCTATTAAAAAAATACCAGAAAGCCAGCCCTGAAACAAGTGTGTACTTCCATACACTTCTGTCTTATGAAATGAACTGTTCACAAAATAAGTTTAAGTAATGACCTCCTAAATTCTGAAGATGTTAAAAACTTATGGATTATATATTTTTATACATATAGGCAGGGAGAAGGTCTTTAACATAAATCTGTAAAAAACGAAGCTGCTGGTAATTTTATATTTTAAAACAGTAAACTGTTTTAAAAGGAAAAAGCTGCCAAAGATTTTCAGCATCGTTACTTGTAATAGAAAACAGAAATCAAAACTCATAGTTCTGAAGGAAAAAGAAAAGAAAAAAAAAAAAGCCATATGAAGAGGCTATCCAATGGCAGTAATTTTACACACCTTGTTTCCTGGTTTTTGCTAGAACAAGCGAGACATTTGTCATTACTTTCTCAGAGTTGAACGTGAGGTGACATGCCATAATCCATACAGGAATATTCTTAACAGCCTGTGATTCCAGAAACTACGTCAATTTAAGAAAACTACTTCATTCACAACACTTCATCTCATTGAGAGACTGATGTCTAAAGATCTGTAAGACGAAAGGATGGAAAGAGATATGGGTAAAAAGAGCCAAAATACTCACTGTCAGAGTAGAAAAGCAATGCTTTTCCTTATAGAAAGTCCAAAGGAAAGGAATGCAACTCAAAAACCCATTTCATTTTTCAGGAGAACAGGAAGTTGTAGGACCACATCACAGTAGCAAATTAAGTCTCCTAGCAGGGGAATTGTTAAGACATATGCACACCAGGATCTCAATAAAGGTGGAATCTTACAAGATGATTACTTAGCCTTAAGGTAATCCAAGCTTAAAACATTACTTGTAAAGGTACATCAGCTTTCAAGTTTTTATACCCTAGTGTAAAAACATGTACTTGAGCACACCCTATGAGCCAGAGAGATGAACTTTGGGTTCCCCGCCTCCAACTCAGTTTCCAGATGGAATGAATTAGATATAGCTCACTGTCTACATAAAAAAGTTCAGCTTATTTTCCTGCTTATTCACAGCTACCAAATGATGTATACCATTTTGCAACTGAGGATCCAGACATGGAAGTTTACAAGTGAACACCAACTCTGCAGGAGAGTTTGTACTACCCCAATTCTGTTTTGGTGAAAACACAACTTGTTGAATACCTGCCATACTCACTCTGAATAGCTGTGCACTTCCCACAACGCATCAGCCATACCAACAGAAAAACCCACACTGAAAAGTCACTTTCCTTTCTCTTACGCACTTGTCAAATTACATTTGTCCTTGCAGTATCTAGTTATAATGACTAGGTACTACAGATTAGTTATGTGGGACAGCTCCTGGACAGGGAAATTAATGCTTAAATTTGCAAAGCATTTTGTACTTCCCGTCTACTCCTTTTTAGTCATTGCTTTCTCAGTTTTGTTTCACCTTCTTGTCCTCTATCTACCCTTCTCTTGAATCAGAGGAGAGTCAGTTACCAGCTTCCTCCTCATCAGACAGCAAATACATTTCTTCATCCCCTGCTCAGAAGACCATTAGTCACAATCTGTAAAAGAAGACAAACGTATTGGCTAGCACGTTAAAACTTTAATAGAAGAAAATTATTTACCTTAAGCAAGTTAAGTATAAGCAGACAGATACCATGTGCCAGAGCAAAGTTTTCCTCAAACCCAGTACTTCAGATTATATAAGAGTACATGTGCTAACAAAAGAAGTACTGGTCTATCCCTGTTCAGACAAATCCTACCATACCACAGTATTCAGTTATCTTTGGGCTGCGGACTGTGAACTTCTCATGATTCTTTGTTCTTTCTCAAGAGCTGTCATATGTATAAACTGTTTACTCACAGATTAACAGTTGGTAAATTGGTCCCAGGGAATTTCTGAAGAATTTTCCTTAGAACCATTTCCCTTGCTTAAAAAAAAAAAAAAAAACTAACCACACAACACCTCCCACCCCCCACTCCCCAACCCTGAATGAATGTGAGAACTTCCTGCACTAAAAACAGCATGAATAGACCTGGCAAGCAGTCAGGAAGATAGTACAGGCCCATGAATGCTTTGAATTCAGCTTCTGTGCTGCCGCTAAATTAAAGGAATTCAGGAGCCTCACAAAGGCTTGGTTATTTAATTATATTATAAAATAAAAGGCTGAATCTATTAGACAGCATACGAAAGAAACCCTTTCCCAAGTGCCTGTATAGAACAAGCAGCCCCAGTGACTCTGTCTAACCTTCTCCCTCTCCTCCGGGTGATGTCACCACCATGCTCTGCCAGCATCCAACAGAGCTGGCAACAGTGGTAGAGCACTGCTCTACCTGCAGACAAGTCTTCACCAGCTACTTTGAGACAAACCAGGCTTCTTTACCACTTCTTTTTTTTTTTTTTTTACACCATTGCTCTCCACTCACTGGGAAGTTTGCGATACTCACAAGCAAGCTACAACTGTATTTACCTCTCTGCCTTCGTCTCCTGAGTAGCTGCACTTAAATGTCAGCATTCAAATCCTCTTTTGACTTCAACTGCCTTCAGTAAAAATTAAAGCACACACATTAATAAGAGCAACTACAGCCAGCAAACAGTGACATGACAAAACCCATATGTTTTTCCAATCATGTGATACCTTCCCCCCCTTCAAAACTAGCAAGGAACAAATGCACTCAGCAATTTGCCTTACAGGTCATTAGGAAATAAAAATCAAAGCAGCTTCCTCTTACTGAGGCCTCTACCACTTACCAAATCTCTCAACAGCCTCGCATACATGAAAGACAATAGACAGGGTGAGAATAGCACATAACAGGAAAGATTAAAGTGACCCACAGCACCGTGCACTCATTTTTACAGTTCAGCTAGCCCTGCTTATGATTCAGGAACTCAACCTGTTACATGCGACACCTCACCAGCACATCCTTGTGCCTTGCCAGAAAGGTGACAGCCCTCCATCAATTCAAATCACAGTGAAATGCTCAATTAGTGGCCCTGCCAACATGGCTTAACAAGACCTGTAACTAGCTACCACCATGCTTTTCACTAACAAGAAGGGAAGTAAATATTCACATACAAAGCAAAGAAGCCAGGCATGTCTGCCTGCAGACAGTCCCACACAGGTATATAATCCTAAGCATGTGCTGCCAAAAGACAACAGTAATTTCAGAACAGAGAGGCAAACTCTCAAGAGAATCTGAAAATACAAAAAGGGATGCTTATGTATAAATGATAAGACAAGGTTTGCCTAATCTTTCATTAGGGAAATAAGGATATTTTGCTATTTCTCTTCTACTGTGGATGAAGATACTGCTATCACAGAAATCTACATTCAGACACTTCTGCTGTGAAAAGAGTAGTGTGTATTAACTTTATGCCAGAACACTTGTTTTGGTTTGGCCAGCATGTACATTTGGTATGAAGGTTAGTTATTAGTCTCCACATTTTGCTGCAAAGCAGTATAGCCATGTGTCTTGGTTTGAGTGAGAACAGAACTAATTCTGTTCAGTGATTTTACTTTTCAGTTCAGTACTTCTAACTAACTGC
>JANIJG010012996.1:0-12836 GCA_024611175.1 Megaceryle torquata | reverse complement strand
GGGAGGAAAGCAAGGGAGGAAAGCAAGGGAGGAAAGCAAGGGAGGAAAGCAAGGGAGGAAAGCAAGGGAGGAAAGCAAGGGAGGAAAGCAGGAAAAAAAACCCTTTAGCTGCATATTCTTGGCTAAAAACATCTACAGTTCATCTATGCTTAGCAGTCTGATGACAGTCTGAAAGCAGTGCTGTTCACAACTAAGGTGACAAATCTGCATTCCTCTGTTTCCACAGTATAAGTATTATCAGTTATTTGCCAGGAACTCAGAATACACCGCTTACTAATGCAAAAATGTAGCAGCAAGAGGTGCTGAAATTGCTCATACTCCAGAGGAGAACTACACAAAGGATCACATACTACTCAGTGTTGCAAATTACGTACAATATACACCCCAGGCTCTGATAGACACTTTTCTCCAGAGAAACTGACACTGACAGAAGGAATGTAACAGTCCACTGCAGGCTACAAAACATCTTCATCTTTGTGCTATGATATCTAGAGATACTGATCCAACATGTTGTCATTCCAGGTTTCAATTAAGGAAAAAAATGGAAGTTGCAAAATAAACTAGGATCTTCTATCACATGGATTCAGAGAAGAAACATTCCAAAATACTTTTGCTTAGAAGAGACACTTCAAATATGGAATCTGTAAAGCAAAATAAAGTAGTTTAATTTAATCTTCTCGTACTAGAAAGATTTAAAGTTGACACTTGATTAAGTAGCTCAAAGAGTCAAACCAAGCAGTTCTCAGTGCTATAGTCTAATCTTGAAGACAATGAATATACACTTATACTGGTGATACCATTGTTCTAGAAGTTACGAGATGGAAACACTTTCTTCATTTAACAGTCTTAAATGTATCACATTAATCTTCAGTTTATTCACAGGCAACATACAGACTTCAGATCCTATTTTGGTTGATACAGACAAGGGACATGATTTTCATGCCAAAAAAAACCCAACTAAACAAACAAACAAAAACCACAACACCAACCACACCACCACACCAACGAAAATAGTAAGACAATTCCACAGCCACTTCAGAGCTAGGACAGCCAAGACAAAAACATTAACTGCTATTTCTAACAACTGACATTTTAATTCACACAACCACACTATGAAAACCAAGCTTTTATTAAGACAGTACATTAAAAATCCTCAACTCTAGGTCTAAAACCGGAGGGGGGAAAAAAAAAAACCCATAAAACCAAAATCAACAACAAAACACCTTTCATATTATTACATATCATACAAACAGGAGCTTGTTGAAAGCTGTATTTCTGAAATGTTAAATTGCATCTCCTACACATATGTGATTAACTTCCCTTTCAGAAACATCCCATCTGCAACCCACAAACTATCTTGCCTTTGTGTTTGTAGCCATGTAGTACTGATACCAGAAGAAACCAAGCACTGCTAACCTTTTAACCTCAGTACATTACACAGGCCTTCTTCTACGTGTTCCACCGCTTCATTCATTTTTGCCATTAATATTTTTATTCCAACAGGCAAGCTTTATATTATCAAAGATGCAGACAGCAAATAGTGACGTACAATATCAGGCTGTCTCAGACATAATTAAGTTTCATAATTAAAATGACTGCTAACAGAGACTGTTGTCCTCTAGAGGTCTGCTTGTCCCACTAAGTAACACACAGGAGGAAAAATACATTCCTCCATCACTTATAATTTAAGGTAAGAATTTTAAAATAACTGGAGATAAGAAGTCACTTGTAGATGTGACATCATCTTATGAGCAAATAGATTGCATATATACCAGTAGCTTTTCTACTTGCAGGACTCTTACCACAAACCCAGTGCTACTACTTATTACCATCTTTAAGAAAAGGTTAGAGGATGAGACAGGAAGAAAAAGCAAGTGTTTGATTGACAATACAAAAATGTCGTTGTATGCAATTCTGATCAGAAAACTCACTGTCCACTTAGAAACTTGCTTGTTTCAAAGATAGCTTTAGAACTGATGAGAGCTGCTTAGACAAAGGCCATCTATGGTTTATATAAAAGCAAAATCATGGCTACTAAGAACTTATGGCTTTTCTGTACCATTTATTTTAAAGAAAATAATAGGTTGAACTAGCCATAGTTACTGCTTAAAGAAACATGCAGCTTTTCCAAAGGAAAAGAGTAGGCATTCTTATCAACTGAAGGTGTCTGAACCACAGGTTTTGTTCCACCCTTAATGCTGCATCTAAAAATCTCACCTCACCAGAGCATGCATTCAGAAAAGAAGTGGGGTATGCTACTTTTCTTAATTACAGGTCTCACTATCTTCTTTCTCTTTGGACACAAAGGTTCATAAATTGAACAAACAGGAAGGGAAACTGCATTCAGATTACATAATGAGGTTTATGTAAATGGCACCTCCAGCCTAGGGTCCTGAACTTCAAAAGCATTCCAGCTCCTTGTTACCCCTTGGACCAAGGCCCATTGTTTTGTCTCTATTTAAGTAAGTTGGCATGGCACTTGAAGTTCTTGCAGAGAAGAATGGGTTCAAGTGGCTATTACAATGTTTTGAGAATTATGAATACAGTTCAGAGCTTAGTGAAGTTGAAGAATCCCATTCCCGCTGGACAACACCAGGAACAATTAATACCCTGCAGAAGGCCATATTCACCTCTGGCCCACAAAAATGTCGAGTTAAACTTTAAATATCTTCTCTACTTACACAATTTAATTTTTCTTCTACAGCGAGAGCTGAGATAAAACTGGAGAGAAAAATCCCCTGAAACTTAGTATCTTTCATCAATATGTAAATATTTATTCTTAGTCATTAAATCAAGGAACACCGAGTCAGTTGGTTGATGTTTTCAGAATCCCTTCAAATAAGTCAAAGTCAGCAGAAGAAATTTTACATACCCACTGACAGAAAAAGCTTCAAAGAATAATATACTATGTTGTGAAATTAAATGACTCTTCACTCCAGGAGGTCTTTCTTCTTGATGTAACAGTTGTCATTTTTAAATGCAATGCTCTTCAAAGAACAATTTTTGCCCCCTAAATCACTGGAGAGGGTTGGCATGCAAAAACCCCCAAAAGATTCTCCAACATTCCCATTCTTCCACATATTTTTAACATTCATCAAGAGAACAGAAAGTTTCAGCTATTAGACTCAGCAGCTCAGGACAAGCTTTTTAGCTAAAGAGGAAAGCATAAGGAATCTTCATTGTGGTAACTGGCATAAATAATTTGGACTATCATCTTACATATAAATGATTTTTTGACAGGGACAGAGGATATGGATGGGGTGACTTGCAGACAGGTGATTACAAACATTAAATTGGGTGAGCTAGCACAGATACTACAGAAAACTGGTTTTACTATTAATTCTGCCTACCTGAAATCCTGAATAGAATTTCAGGAGGACATAATATTGTTATTAATTTACAATCCACAGACTGTAATAATATTGGTACTCATTTACAATCCACACTCTTTGCTGTTAGGATACCTGCTGCACTCCAACAGGTAAGTGATGTCTATTCTTTGCATGTAACACTATTACATAGCAGACAAAATAAAAATGAAATTAAGAGTCAAAATATATCATAAATAAAAAGACTTGTGTTTAAAATTCTCCAATACCTAAGTCAGCTTCAGTATTTAAGAGCAATCATCGGGATATGTTATAATTTGCCACTAGTTATTTTCAGAAAATGGCACCTATGTTAATATAGCAAACTGGACAAATGCAGCCTAACTGGAAAAAATATTTTACAAAAAATAAAAAATATTTCATAATGAAAAATGTAAAAATTATTCTCTCAAAAAAGGTAATGCTGTAGCTAACTCAACTGGACAGAAATTGTTATTTGAAGGTCAAAAAAGAAAGAATAAAATGAGGCACTTTTGAGTGAAGTATGAAGCTGAAAACTTAAAATTTTCACAAAAAAAACTTTGACATAAGATTTGTAGAGCTTAACTACCTCAAATTTGTACATAACTCTGTTATTAACATGCAGATGGAATTTTTATGTAGGTTTCCAATCTCACAACTGATTATTTTACATAAATTTTAAATAAATTATTTTAAATAAATTTTAAATGTTTAAATGTCATTATTTTAAAAATAAGGACACTGTCTTCCTAAGAAGTTTCTAAAATATTTTGTGAGGAGCTTAGTGTTTCAGAATTCCTGTCTTAAAGTCAAATGTAGAAGAAGTTCAGATACATTCATTTTTCAGCGAGTTAAAAATTTAGTTTCTCCACACAAACTGCACCGACTCCAGACATTGAAGTCTATTCCATTTGAATCTACACACACACACACACACAAAAAAAACCCACACAACAAAACAACAAAAGCTTCCAAGGTAAACACAGTATTCAGTTCTCTGGGTCAAAGAATAAAGATATTACAGGATTATTTCAGGCATACAGCTTCCAGAGTGAAAATCCTCATTCGAGCAAAAGTTCTAAAATAGAGCAATAAAATAGAATCAAGGGAAGCTGAAAACAAGTACATTCACAGATTCATCTGATGAAAATGCCAGTGTGCCCCATTCCACAGTCAGTGAAGTGATGAAACACTGAAGACTAAGTCAGACTGTCTTTGCTTCTAATGTCCAAGGCAAGCAGAAAGTCAGTCTTTGCTTTCTTCTGTTTTTTATTCTCTAAATCAACATGCCAATAACTTAAACAGTTAATTCAGAATGACCACCTCTCAAACCTCTTTCCCACAGAAGGAAATACAGCTGTAAGCGTGCAAGGTACAGATTCCCTACAAATTAAAAAGCTGAGTGTAACAAGTAGCAGTCTTCAGGATTTCTCTCTCTAAGCTTCTATTCTATGGAATTCTGTATGCATACACTTTTCAAACTGACCTGCTCCAACAAGTTGTTTTATACTTGCTTGTTTTCCAGAGGATCACTTACATAAAGAAATCACTCTTCATATTGTTTTACAAAACTACAGACTCATTTTTGGTAGTTAAGAACAAACCAGTTGCTACCACTTTTTCAAACCAATGTGGGTTTTTTGGGTACCATTCAGCATTATCTTCCCAAGAACCACATAGTATTTTAGATGCATAGCGGTCTCTCAGTTCCCTAACAGAACAGATGGATATTTTAACTGCACAAGGGCTTTTACATGTATCAGAAATTTCATCATCAAGAAGATGTTTATGCACAGTTTTAAAAAAAATAATAATTTAAGGTAACAACTGGTACAATATGGAAAAATGGGTAGTATCAAAACATAAAAGAAGGGGAAAAAAAGAACACTGCATTCTGTGCTGCAGCAGTGAGGAAATTCAGCTCCTGGGTGTACCAATTTATGTACTACATATTTAGTATCTATGTACCTTATGTACATCACACTGCAATCTCCCATGTTGATACTTCACATGTAGCCAGGAGTACAACAGAATTTAAAAGCTGGAAAAAACCCACTGTACTTAGTTATCACCAAAGCTCAACTGCAGCAGCAGCAACATTCCAGCATTATCAGCACAGCTCCTGCTGCACAAGGGAAGAGGCTGCTGCATGCTCACAGTCCCCAAAAGCTGCCTGCTGCCTATGTTAGAAAGACCCTATTCTAACCACCGGGAGATAAGCGAATGGCTATGCACGTGAACTGGTGGAGCAAGGCAAAGGCACTGCAGTCATTTTAAACTTTTCTGCAGAACAGGACTAGAAATTTTACTACTCTGGTCCCACAAAGGACCAGCCTTGGATTTAAATACACTATGTAATTGAAATGAGAGTTTCCCAAAGTGGTAAGATTTAGGTATTACTTCTCTTTGCAAGAGATGCTAGCACATAAATGATTACAAGGTAAAAGAATGTACATCCAAGTCACATTAGGAAGGAAAAAAAAAAAAAAAAAAAGAATTCAACACCATGGAAGTTCTAGGAAAAGCCTGTTTTTCCCTTTCAGCTTCAGACAAGTTCAGACCTCTCCTGTCCAATCACATCTGTAAAAGAACATCCATTCACCTTAATAGCAATTAATTTCTTTCATGTTATATACGACACTGGATTTTACAAGTCAGTGCTCTAAAGGCAGCTCTTTACAGCACAACTGTTCTCCTACCCTCAGTTAAGAAGCAGGTCTCTAGTATGTTTTCCCCTATAAATGGCACTTAGTGAACTTAAATAATTTGAGCTTACTCATGTACTGAATAGCTGAACTGAGTTATTCACCAAGTAGTGCAACAAGCAGCTAGTGATTCAATACATGTCACACTCCACAAAGCTCAATACTGCCAGGCCTACACTGGGTTTATGTAAGAGTAAGCATCTACAACCATGTTTCCATCCATACAACTGGTAGTCTTAGCGTGACTCCAACTACCAAGAGTACTTATTTCAAAACAAACAATTGCTTACATCACTGCAACTGATCCTGACACTAGATTTTCCTACCCTTATCTGCATACTGGACAAAGCAGTATTTCTTGTAATTAACTTTAAGAAAGAGATGGATTAATTTCCTCCTTACAGCTTTCTAAAGGGTCACAAGAGCAAAAAGCATCTCATCCCAAATAAAATATGACAGCCAGTTACAAAATAAACAGCCCTAATTACGTCTGGTATTTCTTAATATTCTGCCTATAGGCAACCAAAGCAATATGTTTGATGACACCAGCAAGTGCAAAAGCCCTACGTCACATCAGGGAGCAGAGAATTTAATGGTGGCCAAGTGCCAGAATCACAAATAACATGACCTTTCAGTAGTAAAACAAAAAGGTCTCAAATACCCATTGTAATGAAGCAGCCTTCAAGATTGTCTTATGCACCCTCCTTGCCATGTAGATGATTCCATGCTTATTTTGATATAAAGTTGCAAACCAAATAAGCAGTTTTGCAGTTTTTTAGATGATGAGATTGGTGTATTAATCTATCTGTCCTTCTACAGGCAAACTGTAGAGCCACTAGAACAACTCAGGCTTTATGAAAATTATTTTTACAGCGCAATAAGGAACACTGATTTTTTTTGTGAGAAACCTTCTGGATCACAGCCACTCTTTACAGTTTTAGGAATAGTTTAGTAAGGCTGACCTAAATTGTTTCTCAGCAACAATATCACTACTGTAACTGCATTATGGATTCTTACACAGTTCTATAACTCAGTAATGTAATCTCAGCAGAAAACTATTTATACCATTTTAAATAGAGTTTGAGTATTTCAAAATTTGAGGACAGTATCTTTTGTTGAAATAGATTTCAACAGAGAGAAAATTTGACATACATGACCAGTCACTAATGCCCAATTGCACTCAAATTGAAGTTACATGGAGTAGGATGAGACCCTTAAAGCTGTAAGGGATTTTGTTCTGGTAATGGCATTATCTGTTTAATGTTTAACAAACACACTCACAGTCGAAGTAAGGAGAGGACCAAAATAAAGATGCACTAATCACATTCTGAAACAAAGCAAGGCAACATACAGGAAGGACTTTCACCTTCATAGTATCAAATTTTGGCTTGGGGGGCTTTTAAATCTGGAATTCTGCATTAAAAGAACATCTTTCTTTTACATGTTTGTGGACTGCTACTAAGAAATCTCTTTTGTCATAATAATAAAAAAAACCCTGATTCTCTGCAGTTCTCATAGCACTTTTTTTTTTAATCTATATTTTCCAGATTCCACAGCTGGAAAAATTACCAAGCCACAGCAATCACTAAAAATCACTGACTACATCATCTTATGTTGAATTTGTACCTTCAAGTTTCACTTAAGTAATCCGCCAGTCTTAAAACTGTGTCCACCTAGAAATAAAAAAGCCCAAAAGTCACCACTGTGCTCTCTTCTCTCCCCACTCCAAGAGGATTAGGTGAAGGAATTCTTTTTAGAAACAATTCAATAAATCCAGCCTAGGTTTATGCCATTTTACATCAGTGTAAGACCAGGACTGTCAAATCCTACTGAGACAGCTTGCAGGAAATTACAGGGATAGAGATGCTAGTGGTTCTCTATCCATTGGGAGAAGCAAGGCTGCTTAAATCAGTGGAGTCCTAGGCAAACAGGAAATACTGTTTTAAAGCTTTCCTTAGGGCATGATCCCAGAGGATCATTTATTAAAAAAGGTACTTGTCCAAAGCAAAACACCTTAACTTTGGAGCCAAAAAGCACTCCCTTTTCAGTTTAATTTCATGTGTGTTCCTTTTAAGTGTCTTTCCCACTCTTTCATCTTCTGGGGGTGTATGTATAAAATAAGGAATCGGAGCTAACTTGCAGAAACAGTTACATAAAACCAGTATGATTATATGTTAGTAATATTTTCTTAACTGTTTTTGGCTGGTCTGGCACATTAGATGCTGCAACCATTCTACTACAAGCACCTATCACAGGTGCTTTAGATGTATCGCAGATCAAGAGATAAGGATTTCAAAAAACAATACAATTTTAAAGTACAGAGGCATACTTCTTAGTGTAACAACTTGGGTAAGAAATATGCATTAATTTAATCCTATGAATACTCATGGAAATACATTTCTATTCAGTCGTTTTGTACAAGGAAGCCCAAAACGTATGAGCTATGCTAGCAATCAAGTTGAGACAGTGAAATAAACCAGCTGGAACATCTACAATCAACACAGAGAATTAGTCATTTAATACATAAAAACTACAGGCAAACAAACTTAACTACATTTGCTGATTGTGTTTTCTTTGGAATACATCCTGTTAGGAAAATGGGCACACAACTGTCCCATTTTAAAACATGTCTGTGCATCCCCATTTAACTGTGGGTCTGGAAATAAATGAAACAATATCCCTTCCAGCAACACCTGCTGACTTCCACCCTCAACAGAACAGTAGAGAAACACACAGACCTCCATCAACATCTGAAAAAAATACTTTAGCTCCTTTCTATCCCAAACATATCTAACCTATTTCTGTCAATTCTTGAACAAGTTCTACTTCTGCACTTGTTAACGCTGGGTTCATTATACAACCAATATACACAAACTGAAGCTGAAATGACCACTTTCAACTACTCCCACATTCTCTTCTGAATAAAGAAAGGCACTTAGCTAGTGCACTGCTCTCCTTCTCACCTCACCATTACCACCTACCTATCTGACATTCAACAGAATTCACTAGAGAAGAATCTCTATTTTTCAGAATTAAAGCACTGAATTCTCCTGGTTCAGGGAAGGACCACTCTGCTCAGCCAGACTGGCAAAGGGATGGATGGCATTCACTACTTTGCTGGCATCACCTTATCTTTGGATACCACATTTACCGATTTCACAGGAAAACTTACCAGGTATTTGAACGCTTACTCGGACATTAAACATTTTCTCTTTCTTTGAGAGATAGACAGAACAGTTAAAACCCGAGGTATTCCAAGATTAGAGTAAGTACTTTATACAAAGAAATTCAACTGGCACACAAGGTATTTTTAAACCTCTCTAAAACTGCAGAAAGCTGCATAATTACAACATGGAAGCAAACTTTTCTACCCAGTACTACCCGGATTTTGTACCTTAAGTTGCAACAGCAAAGCTGCATTAAAAACGTTTTCATTATAAAGATTCTGACTACCCTGTTTTCAAGGGCTATGTCTCGTACTTGCATACTTTCCTTGCTTATTGACTCAGTCTCAGTGAAGTCCCACTACTCTAACAAAACGGGGGGTGGGGGTGGAGAAAATCCTAAACCGAAAAGCTAAGTACTGGATTTTGATTGCAAGAATGCAGCGTCCTCAGTTGAGAAATCTGCGCATCCTTCACAGCTGCCACCTATTGTAGGAGCAAAACTGCATGGAGCTTTCCCCTTCTGAATAAGCCCGCCTTGCCCTCGGCTGCGTTTTATCAGGCGGTCTCACAGCACGCCGGAACTCTACTGAACTGGGAGTGAACTCCCGTCATCCAGCAAACACTTAAAACAGCCTTCGACCTTCCACCCCCAGCAGCGGCACCAATGTATTTCTCGTCACTAGGGACGGCAATAGATTAAGGCTGATTAAACCTCGAGAGCCCAGTGCGGCTGCTGGAAACGGGAAACACAGGAGAGAGACTTCCATTACCCGCTAATATCCCGGCTTACCCCGGCAGCCGGCTCGGGGCAGCCCTGCCCGCCGCCGCCACGGACCTCCCTGGACGGGCCCTCTCGGGAACGGCGAAAGCCGCGAGGCCAGCCCCGATGAAGGAGCAGCGCTCAATCGCCCGTCCTCCTTCCCCTCACCCCAGTGCCCACCACGCCGCCGGTCGCCCACTCCCGGCAGGCACCGCCCCGCTTACCGGCGTAGAAACGGATGAGGCAGCCAGTCTCCGAGTCCATGCCCTCCTCCTGCACCCGCCACAGGTCCCGGAAACCCAGCTGTGAGAGGTAGTCGTTCTGGATCTGCAGCGGCTTCTCGTGGGCCTCCAGCCGCCGGCCGGTCTCCCCGTGGAGCTGCACGTACAGGGCGGGCGGCCTCAGCTGCGCGGCCCCCGCCGGCAGCTCCCGCCCGACGGCTGCGCCCGACGGCGCCCCTCCTGCCCGCCCCAGGGACAGCTCCGCTGGACAGGGAAGGGCTCGGCCCAGTCCCACACCTGCTTCCCCCCTGTCTGGGGGCACCGGCTCCACCTCCAGTTCCTCCGAGGAGGACGAGCCGCCGCCGCTGCTGTAGGGATCCAACCGGTCAGAGACGCTCTCGGCGCTGGGGCTGAAGCTCTCGGTGTCGGAGCCAGCTGGCCCCGGCTCCCCCAGAAGGGAGGGACAGGACAGCAGCGGCCCCGCCAGGTACAGCTCGGCCGGCGGCGCCTCGGGGCTGAAGTCAGAGGGCGCCGGGCTCGGGCGACCCCTGGCCAAGTCACTCTCCTCAGCGCTGCCGCCCAGCGGCAAGCGGCCGGGCCACGCCGCTTCCCCGCAATCACCTCCGACCAGACCGCTCCGTGTCCCTCGCCGGCTCCTCGGCCTCTCCTCCGGCGGCGGCCGCCGCCCCTCCGCCGCGGGCTCGGGCGGCGCCTCGGCGGTGGCTGCCGCCGACTCGAGCGGGGGCTGCGGCGGCGTGCCCACCTTGCCCAGCACCCGCACTACGCTGCTGCCGCCCCGGTGGCCGAGCTGCTGCAGCCGGGCGGCCACCTCGGCTGCCGTGGTCTCCAGGGTGCAGAGCACCGGGCGCAGATAGCAGTTCATGTGGCGCTCGTAGATGTGGACGCAGCCCCGCTGCAGGTCCCGCCGCACCCAGTCCCGCTCCGGGGGCTGCAGGGGCTGCAGTTGCCGGGGCGGCTTCAGTAGCAGCGCTTTCCTGTCCAAGCTGCGGGTGCCCAGGGAGGCAGTAGGGGCAGCTGCGGGCGAGGAGGCGGCGGCGGAGAGATTCCTCTTCAATCTCCCTCGCCGAAGAAGCAGGGAGTTGGCGTTGCCGGCCCCGCCGGTGGCCGCCGGAGTCCCGCTAGCCGCCAGCGCCACGGGGGGGGCGAAGCCGCCGGCTACCCCTCGCCTCCGCCGCGGGCCGCTGCCTCCTTTGCCGTCCAGCTGCCCGCCACCGCCCAACGGCTCCACGCCGCTCTCCGTGACGGGCGCTGCCTGACTCCTCCTGCACGCGGAGCTGCTCTCCGGCTCCCCCCGTTCGCTGTCCGCCGCTGGGGCTTCATTCGCTTGCTGTTGCGCGGGCTCCATTGCCCGCGGGGCCGGGGATGCCACCGCCCACCTCGGAGTGCCGCGTCCCGGAGGGGATTACGCAGCAACAGGGAGCATTCCGCCGGTGCCTTCGCGCCGCGCACCCGGCTCAGCTCCGCTCTCCAGCTGTCGCGAGCGCCATTAGGGTGGCAGAGACCGAGTACAGCAGCCACTGCTCCCAGCGCGCCCGCCCGCTCCCCACGGCTCATGAATATTAAGCAGCCCCCGCCTCGCCACTGACAAGAAGCTGCCGAGCGAGGGAGGCTCGCTAAGGTGACGCCACTGCTCGCGCGGCGGGGCGGGACCTCGCCGATAAACACAACGTGACAACGTCTGGGCTTGTGAAGAAGCTCGTGGGGGCTTGCGGGGCCCGCTGGGAAGTGTAGTCCTAAGGTGACTGCCCGCCAGCTACAGGTTCTGGCAGCGCCTGCCGCCAACCGCTCAGCTTCCCGCCATGCCAGGCGGCGCTGCCCTTGGGCGCGGGGTGAGAGGGCCTCCTTCCCTCGGATGGGCGCCGTGGCACGGCCGTCCCCCAGCCTTTTTCCCGGAAGTCAGGCAGGCCAGTGGTCTGGGGAGGGGTTTGTGTCTCTGCTTTGCGTGTGTGAGGACCGTCCGTCCGTCCGCCCGCCTGCCTCACGGTGGAGCCACGCCTTAACGGCCGCCGCCGTACGCCCTGATGCGGAGACTCTGCGGGCAGCTCCGTGCGGCCTGCGCCGCATCGTATGTTACAACCCTGCCTGTGATCAGCCGGCCGGTTTCTCTTCGCCCCTCTGCCGCCGCCATCTCCAAAATCCGCGAGCTTCTGACGGGCGAAGTGTGGGGGCGGGAGTCCAGAATATGCTGGAGGTCAACACTGCCTCCCCTCACTCACCCCGTAGAGGCTTCGTGTGCCGCCACTCCGTTTGGCAAGGGCCTGAATTCGTTTTAAAATTATTCTCAGTGGTTATATTTCTTAGCTCTTACCAGGAGGTTTTACAGAAAGAGCTGATCAAGGGAAACCAACTGTATGGCCTGGAGTGCTGATAATGAGACCTATGTACAGTCACCCTTGTGCTCTGCCTCACTGAGAATGTCAGTGCTTAGCAGTAATTACTGGCTAACAGCCACCTAGCAGCATGGAATCATAGAATTGTCAGGATTGGAAGGGACCTTAAAGATCATATACTTCCAGCCCCCCTGATAATGGCAGCGACACCTCCCACTAGAGCAGGTTGCTCAGAGCCCCATCCAGCCTGGTCTTAAAAATCTCCAAGGATGGGGTTTCCAC